>CM034350.1:114066294-114272909 GCA_019925275.1 Mytilus edulis | reverse complement strand
TACTTTGCATGATATATTTTATATTTATAATCAATTTATCTTTCCTCAGATATCAGCCACCACATGTAAGAAGAAAGTTAAAGATTCAGGAGATGGCCAAACAATATCGTCTTAAGATGTCGGAGCCTGAGTTCTACACGGCTTTATTCCATGATGTACCCAAATGAAGACAAATAATCAACACATATCTCTGTTTTAAAATACCAAGATATTGATACAGTGGGCTATTTTATCTATTACTGAAATGAATATCAGTAATGCTGTCTTATGGTTACCATCTATTTATTCCTTTTCATTTATTCATTTTAAGACTCTTGGATATATGAAGACAAGAGTTGTTGAGTTACAGCTGTTAATGAGTGATGTAATGATAATCATTTCTAGTAATTATTATACTGGTAGTTTTAGCATGATAAAACTATTCAAGATCAACAGTATGTTGAGTAACACATCTGATCATTAGTAAGATCTAAATTATTTATAAGAAAGAGACTTTGTACTGAAAGAGAGAGGAACATTATAAATGTCTTTTGAAGGGATTGACCAATAACCACACATTGATCATAGAATAGAAGGCTATGTGCATATAAATCTGTTTAGCTTTGACCAATATCAATATGTTTAGACTATAACAGAAGACGGTGTTCATACTGATGCTTTAAGCTGTGATGATTTTCACAACATTTAGATTATATAAGAGGGCTATGTGTACATAAATGTATTTCTATGTGTACATAGGTGTGTTTAGCTTTAAGCATCCTTACTATGTGCATACTCAATGTAACACTTTTGTTACACCTACATTTAGCATTCAGATTACATTAGAGGGCTATGTGTACATAAGTGTGTTTAGCTCTAAACATATCACTATGTGCAAACTCGATGAAACTATTACTACTCCACCTACATATAGATTTTAAAAGAGGGCTGTGTGCAATGTATCTGTGATATTTTAAATACTTAGTAACAGCTTATTCATTCAACCAGACATTTCAGATGGTACAACTGGACTTGTTATTATTGCTGGGATACCAATTCTCATAAATTTACAGGTGTCAGACTAACTAATTTAAATGTTCAACAAAGTAAAACAAATTTCTACAGGCTTTTATGCAGACTGGTAAAACCACAAAATCAAATATCCACGAAAATATGATTTTTCAATAATTCACAGTATATTTTCCTATACAAACATGTTCACCTTGGCAACTTTTTATTGGAAATAACCAGGAAATTATTCAGGGCATGCTATGTGGATTAGAAAAGCTGTTAAGCTTGGCATTATTATAAAACATGATTATAACCATTTAAAAAGTAATTTCAATAACTGAAGTAATCAAATAGTTTACATGTGCCTAATTCAAACATTAGTATTTGTCATTATACTATGTGTACTCATAAGTTTTACTTAAGGAAAGATTTGACAAATTTAAGGTGGTAGTAAGCTTTGTTTTAACATCTTGTAAAATATCTCTAAAGTAAAAGGATTTTTTCTGCTTTACAATTTGACAAATATGTTAAGATAATAGTATACAAAGAATAAGCTAGCATGTCCCAAATTGTTACTCCATATGAATTGTACAAGCTTTGGTTAAGTGTTATATGATATTGTTCATCTAGTCTGATTTCTGTACTACAAATGCAATAGTGCTGTAATTGTTAATAATTGTTAATAAAATATTTATTGAAATAAAAGTTTTTTTTAATGAACAGAATCTCATCTAACTACCAGGTGTTCAAATTTTGAGGGACATAACTAGTGTGTTTCCCTTAAACTTGGCTTATAAATTCTATTAAAAATGAAATACAGTGTAACCTACCTAATCCGACACCTGAGTATTCCAACATCCTGTTTTAACCGACACATTTTCATGGTCCAAAATATGCCTATCTTGAAGAAAAAACCTGAGTTTTCTGACACCCTGCTTTATCAGACATTTTTTTATGGTCCCCCCCAGTGTGTCTGATTACACAGGTTACACTGTACCAATAAGAGCATATTAATTTGATAAAGAAGCACATCTACTTTTCTATGGCAATCTAACTTCCTTAGTAAAAAATCACCAAACATTAGAAATTATTCTCATTAAATTATTAACAAAGCTCTGCAATAGAAAAATATTACAGCACAATTATAGCATCACTCTAACAATACGTCAGTATTCTTTTCAACAGTTGCAATCTATTGAAAATAAAAGGTCACCTCATAATAGGAACACTATCTCTCTATGATAGTAACATACTTTATTAAAAAGTGACACGTCTCTCAATTAAAGTAATATTTTGTACTACAGATATAGCAGATGTTTTCGTCATAGTACAATGTATCTTTGACAAGTGATGATTATATTAAATGTCTTACCTGCTATCATATTTAAAAACTCAAACTTTAGTCAAGTCACTCTCAAATTAAAATTTGTCAGGTGCATGTTCTAATTGACATATAAGTGGTAAGATTGCCAATGCGACAGCTATCCACTAAACAACCAACTAGCAAGGATGCAAACAACTACAGGTCACTGTCATATTCTACAACAAGCCAATACTGTATAGTAAGCTGAAAGACAATCCTGGAATCACCATATGTGTTTAGACGAAAAGCGCGTCTGGCGTAGATATAAAATTTAGTCCTGGTATCTATGATGAGTTTATTTTCAACCACTGGGTCGATGCCACTGCAGGTGGAGATTTATTTCCCCGAGGGTATCAAAAGCCCAGTAGTCAGCACTGTTTGTGCTGACATGAATTATCATTGATATTGTTATATTTATAAATTAACTGTTTATAAAATTTAGATTCGAGCATCACTGATGAGTCTTTTGTAGACGAAACGTGCGTCTGGATATGTATAAAATTTAGTCCTGGTATATATGATGAGTTTATTTTAATGCTTGACAGAAAAGCAATAAAACAATTAACTTAACAACAGTTCGGGAAGAATACTACTAACAACACCGTAAGTATTACAACCCCTGTTGTTGAATAGTCACATACAGAAATTGGATGAATTGAACAGACAGATAACCTTAGTTGTATTTGACACAATTGGAATTTTGGGTCATCAATTCTCTTCATCTTTGTTTTGCTTTCTTTGCTATTTTGACCTGATCGCCACGGTTGAGTCTTCTTATGTAGACGAAACACGCGTCTGGCTTACTAGTATTAAATTATAAGCCTGGTAACTTTGGCTAGCCACAAAACCAGGTCCAACCCACATTTTTAGCTCACCTGGCCCAAAAGGCCAAAGTGAGCTTTTCTCATCACTTTGCGTCCGTCGTCCGTCATTGTCCGTCGTTAATTTTTACAAAAATCTTCTCCTCTGAAACTACTGGGCCAAATTTAACCAAACTTGGTCACAATATCATTGGGGTATCTAGTTTAAACTAGAGGCTCTAAAGAGCCTGTGTCGCTCACCTTGGTCTATGTGCATATTAAACAAAGGACACAGATGGATTCATGACAAAATTGTGTTTTGGTGATGGTGATGTGTTTGTAGATCTTTCTTTACTAGACATTTTTGCTACTTACAATTTTCTCTATCTATAATTAACTTGACCCTTTTGATACAGAGGGAAATACTTTGTGAAAATTCACAAAAAATTACCAAATTAATGAAAATTGTTAATAATAACCAAAAACGGCAACATTTCTTTAAAAAATACCAAAGAGGGGGGGGGGGGGGGGGGCAGCAACCCAACAACCAGTTGTCCAATTCATCTGAAACTTTCATGGCAGATAGATATTGACTTGATTAACAATTTAACCCCTTGTCAGATTTGCTCTAAATGCTTTGGTTTCAGTTATGAGCCAAAATCTACATTTCAGCCCTATGTTCTATTTTAAGCCATGGCAGCCATCTTGGTTGGCCGGGTCACTGGACACATGTTTAAAACTAGATACCCCAATGATGTTTGTGGCAAAGTTTGGTTAAATCTGGCTCAGTAGTTTCAGAGGAGAAAATTTTTGTAAAAGATAACAAAAACTTAAGAAAAATTGGTAAAAAATGACTATAAACGGCAATTACTCCTTAAAGGGTCAACTGACCATTTTGGTCATGTGACTAATTTGTAGATCTTACTTTGCTGAACATTATTGCTGTTTACAGTTTATCTCTATCTATATTAATATTCAAGATAATAACCAAAAACAGCAAAATTTCCTCAAAATTACCAATTCAGGGGCAGAAACCCAACAACCGGTTGTCCGATTCATCTGAAAATTTCAGAATAGATAGATCTTGAACTGATAAACAATTTTACTCTGTTAGATTTGCTCTAAATGCTTCGGTTTCAGAGTTATAAGCCAAAATCTACATTTAACCCCTATATTATACTTTTAGCCATGGCGGCCATCTTGGTTGGTTGGCCAAATCACCGGACACATTTTTTAAACTAGATACCCCAATGATGATTGTGGCCAAGTTTGCTTAAATTTGGCCCAGTAGTTTCAGAGGAGAAGATTTTTGTAAAAGTTAACGACGACGGTCGACGACTGACGACGGACGCCAAGTGATGGGAAAAGCTAACTTGGCCCTGTGGGCCAGGAGAGCTAAAATGTGTCCGGTGACCAAACCAACTAACCAAGATGGTCACCATGGCTAAAAATAGAACCTTGGGGTAAAATGTAGATTTGTGGCTTATATCTCTGAAACCAAACCATTTAGAGTAATTCTGACAGGGGTAGAATCGTAGAACCTGTTGTTAGGTTGCTGCCCCTAAAGTGGTAACTTTAAGGAAATTTTGGCATTTTTGGTTATTATCTTGAATAATATTAAAGATAGAGATAAACTGTAAACAACAATAATGATCAGCTAAGTAAGATCTACAAATAAGTCAACATGGCCAAAATGGTCAGTTGACCACTTAAGAAGTAATTGCCCTTTAAAGTAAATTTTTAACGATTTTTTTCTAAATTTTTGTAATCTTTTACAAAAATCTTCTCCTCTGAAGCTACTAAGACAAATTCAATCAAACTTTTCCACAATCATCATTAGGGTATCTAGTTTTAAAAATGTGTCCGATGACCTCGCCCGTGAACCAAGATGGAGACATGGCTGAAAGTAGTACATAGAGGTAAAATGCAGATTTTGGATCATATCTCTGAAACCAAAGCATTTAGAGAAAATCTGCTATTGTTCATTAGGTCATGGTCTATCTGCCCTGAAATTTTCAGACCAATCAGGCAACTTGTTGATGGGCTGTTGCCAATGAATTTGTAATTTTCAGAAAATTTTGCAACTTTTGGTTATTATCTTGAATATTGTTATAGAAAGAGATAAACCGTAAACAGCAATAATGTACAGTAAAGTAAGAGCTACAAATAAGTCAACTTGACCAAAGTGGTCAATTGACCCCATAAGGAGTTATTGTCCTTTATAGTAAATTTTTACAAAATATTTTCCATTGTTATCTTATAGTTCGTTTCTGTGTGTGTTGCATTTTAGTGTCACTGTTGTGTCGTTGTTCTCTTATATTTGATGTTTTTTTCTCAATCGATTTATGAATTTCGAACAGCGGTATACTACTGTTGGAATTTTTTTTTGTAGTGCCCAACCCTCTGCTCAGCTCACACATTTGTATAAAGAACAAAAATATTATATGGAACATCAATAAAGAGCTGCACAAGATAGATTATTGCTTCGTAAGTTTTACTCATGCCATCACGAGTCTGTTGACTATTATAAAATATACGTGCCACAGATGATAGTGGATCTGTTCCTATTTAAGTAACTACAATCACTTCACCCCATCCCTCATTTTCACCGAATTTGACTTACCTAATAAGACATTACCGAGTTTGCACTTACATGAGCAACACAACGGGTGCCGCATGTGGAGCAGGATGTGCGTACCCTTTCGGAGCACTTGAGATCAGCCCAAGTTTTTGGTGGTTTTCGTGTTGCTCAGTCCTTAGTTGTCTTGGTTTTTGTCGAGCCTGCAACTTTTGTTGCAGAAAGCTCGACATAGGGATAGTGATCCGGCGGCGGCGTTAGCTCACTTCTTAAAAGCTTTATATTTTAGAAGGTGGTAGACCTGGATGCTTCATACTTTGTATATAGATGCTTCATGTTACGAAGTTCCCGTCAGTCACATGTCCAATGTCCTTGACCTCATTTTCATGGTTCAGTGACCACTTGAAAAAAAAGTTCAAATTTTTTGTAATGTTGAATTCTCTCTTATCATAAGTAACAGGATAACTATATTTGATATGTGCGTACCTTGCAAGGTCCTTGTGTCTGTCAGACAGTTTTCACTTGACCTCGACCTCATTTCATGGATCAGTGAACAAGGTTAAGTTTTGGTGGTCAAGTCCATATCTCAGATACTATAAGCAATAGGGCTAGTATATTCGGTGTATGGAAGGACTGTAAGGTGTACATGTCCAACTGGCAGGTGTCATCTGACCTTGACCTCATTTTCATGGTTCAGTGGTTATAGTTAAATTTTTATGTTTTGGTCTGTTTTTCTCATACTATATGCAATAGGTCTACTATATTTGTTGTATGGAATGATTGTAAAGTGTACATGTCTGGCGGGCAGATGTCATGTGACCTTGACCTCATTTTCATGGTTCAGTGGTCAAAGTTACGTTTTTGAGTTTTGGTCTTTTTATCTAATACTACATGCCATAGGTCAACTATATTTGGTTGGTGTATGGAAATATTTTATAATCTTTATGTCAGTCGCGCATGTTTTACTTGACCGTGACCTCATTTTCACGGTTCATTGCACAGTGTTAAGTTTTTGTGTTTTGGTCTATTTTTCTTAAACTATAAGTAATGTGTCAACTATATATGTTGTATAGAAGCATTGTTAGCTGTACATGTCTGCCTGGCATGTTTCATCTGACCATGACCTCATTTTCAAGGTTCATTGGTCTTTGTTTAGTTATCTTGGTTAATGTTAAGTTTATGTGACAGTTGTAATCAGGTTTTATACTTAGGACTATCAAAATAATATCAATGATTAGTATATAAGGCGAGACATTTCAGTGTGTGCACTCTTGTTTCTTTCTAGTCATGGCATTGTCAGTTTATGATCGATTTATGAGTTTGGATGTCCTTCTGGTATATTTCGTTCCCATTTCTTGTGCACATTGAAAAAGTTCCAAGAATAAAACAGCCCATGTAGAAGGCTTTAATTCAAAGTCAAAAGTTCTGCAGAAATCCTACATGATACTAATAGATTCTTGTATTTTGTCTACAAGAGATATATCAGTAGCATTCCTATCAAAATTTTGGCAAGCCAAATAAGATACGAAATAAAAGGGCATAACAAACTCTAAAAGAATGTGCTAAATCTGGCGACCACGAGAACTGTTTTATCGTCACTAGATACCATGTAATGACTCGCAGTTTGATTATTTTCAACACTAATGGGTTCATTGTTAACTTTAAACTCAAAAACATCAAATTAATTAAACAACTGTCTTCTTCCTTATTGTGACTTTTTAAACGCATATCCTAAATAGACTGGTTCGTTGACATTTATTTGTTTTCGAACCGATAATGAGTCTGATGTTCTTATTGATAACCTTTATAATGACTCTCGTATTCTTACTGACAACCTTTAAATTACCGACAAGTTTATCAACTGACGATCTTATAATTACGGTATTTTGTTTTCGTCACAGAAAACCTAATAATAACAGTCGTGTTTTCACCAATGATGAGATTATCATGATTGTCGTTAGAACTGCTATCGTAAATGAAGTCCCATAACTCATGTTGATATGTTGTGCTGATTTAGTGATGGACTAAAAAACGCAATTTCGAATATATAATTATCAGATTATCCACATTTAATGTGTGCAAAAATCAATTAGAATAATGCTATAAGATTTGTCTTGATATTAGAGTATATCCAATTGAATTCCAAATATTTTATTGTTAAAATATCAAAAGTACATTTAAACAAAGGGATTGAACAAAATGCAATGCCTATACAAATCCTTTCCCATACAAGATGGATTGAATAATCTGATAGTATATGTAATATTTTCTGGTAATTCATAGATCATTCATTGTTGCAGTGAGTAAGTGGAGGCAATGCCCCACTTCTTATTTGGTATACATATATAAATAATAACTATGTGATCCATTGCAAGTTCATTACTGAAAATGGTGTCGAATTTTATACCACAATTATAAGTAATGGTAACGAATAAAATATATAGTTTAAGAGATATTTACTCAAATTCACAAATTTACTGCAACAAAGTTGTTCTATTTGTATAAATAACAAGAATTATTAGAATATGAGCATACATGTAAGTGATAAGACAAAAAATACATATTTATACATTGAATATTTAAATTCGGGAATTAATTTTACAATTAAAATTAACAAGAAATGTACAAAACATTAACTTTGCCGCTTTTTAACAATCCTGTTATGAAAATTAATAGTTCATAGATTATAAAAAGCATTGATGACAAAAATCTTGATGCGATATTTTTGTCTTTTTTCGAACACAAAAACAATACAAACACATACCATTCGAGCCCGGGTATATTTTTGATTGGTGTTATATATTAATTACACACTGTATATGAATAACATAATCTTTATATACGTTTTTTTTGGCATTGAGTGTTCCTGACAATAAAGCGAAAAAAAAAGGTATACAGTATGATTAACATTTAGTAGTAGATACCTTTTGAGACAAATTTTGAGATTTTCGAAATGTCTAGAAGTTGAAAAAACGAATATAATCCTGTTTTGTATATCTTAAAAATTAACTGAAGGAAAATTTGGACAACACTTTATCATATGTATCAAATTCAAGTTCAACCTTTTTTTTTACAATAATTATATCTATCTCTAAACCTTTTCATTGATTTTTCTTATAAAGTGAAACGTTTCTGGTGTAGACAATGACATATTGATGGATATGTTGAATCCATACAAGATATAAAACAGAAAAAAGCAAGTAATTTTTTTTTTATCAAAAGTACCAAACTCCAAGGGAAATTCAAAACGGAAAGTCCTTTATACAATGGTAAAACGAAAAGCTCAAACACATCAAAAACTGTCATGTTCCTGACTTCGTTCATGCATTTTCTTATGTATAAAATGGTGGATGAAACATTACTTTATAGCTAGCTAAACCTCTTAAAATTTGTGAACAAAAGAAACAGACATTACAGGTAAAATGTGAAAAATTGGGGTAAAACAGTCAAAACCACAATAAAACCAAATAATATATAGTATTCAACAGTGTAAAACAAATCGACATAAAGACACTCTATAGACAAAGAACATAGGCAAAAATGAAAGGCATGACTACAAAATTGACAATAAAACAATACGGATTGGCACAGATGAGAGTCAAAATACGGATATGACCTAAAACGAGTTGAACCCTACATGAGGTATTAGATCGTCTGCTCTGTATTTCTACCAATGGTGTAACATTATCGTTTGTGATTTTTTGACAACGTTTGACTGAATACAAATTAGCAAGGCGGGTGATGCATTCAAAGCAGTAATACGCATACTCTGTTAATGCAACAGATTCATGTTATTTTTCAATAACTCGATCACCTGAACAATATATTTACGAGATATGAACATCCATAATAAGAAAATTAACAATACCGAATTTCCATTTTTGCTATCAAGTTACAACTGGCAGTCACCATCACTTTTTTTAATTTTTAAATACTGCTTCTACTTATCATAAATCAAATCAACGATTTCTGGATAACCCTGTTCATCAGCAATGCGTGCAGCTACATATCCGTCATTGTCACGTTTATTAAAGTCTGCTCCTCTTTCTAACAAAATCTTTACTATTTCTTTATGACCACGTTGACAAGCCATCATTGCAGGGGTCCACGATCCGGTATATTTGTTACAGTCAGCTCCTCTGTCTAACAATATCTTTAATGTGTCAGTATGACCATTTTCACAAACCTTCATTATAGGTGTCTCTCCCATTCTGTCACATGTGTTATAGTCTGCTCCTTTATCTAACAATATTTTTAATATGTCTGAATGACCAAACTCAGAAGCCTTCATCACAGGTGTCTCTCCATATCTATCACAGTTGTTATAGTCTGCTCCTCTGTCTAACAATATCTTTAATATGTCTGTACGACCATTTTTACAAGCCTTCATCAAAGGTGTCTCTCCACATCCGTTATATTTATTATAGTCTGCTCCTTTTTCCAACAACATCTCTACTATTTTAGTATGACCTTGTGCACAAGCCTTCATTACAGATGACTCTCCACAATTCCCACACATATGGTCGTCTGCTCCCCTGTCGACAAACATCAGTAATGAAGATACTACTTCTCTTTTACATTCCTTCAAAAAAGAAGACCTACAGTTATAATCACACAAATTAAAGTCTGTCCCTTTATCTAATAACAATTTTACTATTTCTACATGACCATTTTCACAAGCCGTTATCATAGGTGATTGTCCAAAACAATCACATTTATTAAAATCTGCTTCTCTGTCTATCAATATCTTAACTATTTCTATATGACCATTTTCACAAGCCTTCATAACAGGTGACTCTCCCCAATCGTCACATGTATGATGATTTGCTCCTCTGTCGATCAACATCATGACTACTTCTTTATGGCCATGCTCACAAGCCTTCATAACAGTAGATTCCCCGTCATTATCACATACATTAAAGTCTGCCCCTCTCTCTAACAGCAATTTTACTATTTCTATATGACCATTTTCACAAGCTTTCATTAAAGGGAACTGACCATCACTATCACATTTATTATAGTCTGCTCCTCTGGATATCATCATCTTTACTATTTCTAGATGACCATGTTGACAAGCCTTCATAAGAGATGACTGCCCCCCATTATTACATTTGTTCAAGTCTGCTCCTCTGAATATCAACATCTTTACTATATCTGTATGACCATGTTCACAAGCCTTCATTACTGGTGACTGACCTAGATTGTTACATTTATTAAAGTCTGCTCCATTGTCTATCAACATCTTTACTATTTCGAGATGACCATGTTTACAAGCCTTCATTACAGGGGACTGACCAGTATTATCACATTTATCATAGTCGGCTCCTCTGTTTACCAACATCTTTGCTATTACTGTATGACCATGTTCACAAGCCTTCATTAAAGGAGTCTGGTCACTAGTATTACATTTATCAACATTTGCTCCTCTGTCTAACAACATTTTAACTATTGCTGTATGGCCACCTTTACAGGCCTTCATCAAAGGTGACTCTCCATTATAACAAGTACCCTTGTTAATATCTACTCCATGATCACAACACCACAAAACCAAAGAAATATCACCGATAACACAACAGTTTGATAGAACATCATCTTCAGCATCATCAACATCATCATCATCATCAAAACAATACATACCATCATAATCATACTCATTATCATCATCGTTGTCTCCTTGATAAGGTTTATTACAGATGTGAGCGAGATGTCTCTGGTTAGATATATCAAGTGTTTTCAAATGAAGAAGCAATTGCTCTCTGAACAGAGGCTTCTTCATATTAAGGTTACTAAATACATCTTGAACTTTTCCCTTTGACCAATCATTAATCAATCTCTCTTCGTACATTTGATGATACTTTTGTGGTATGACAGAAATAAACTGATCAAAACAGTAACTTTTTTCTACTGAAAATCTTTCTTTAATCAAACAGCTATCTGCATTCCTTATCAAGCATGGGATTATTTTTTGCCCATAGAAGAAAGTTAGAAAGTCGAATATCTTATCATGTATAATCTTGTATACGTTGTTTTCTTTCTTTATGAATGTATCTTCTAGTGAGTCAAGTTCATCCTGTAAAACCAGTCTTGATGTTCCCCTGTCTAATCTACATGCCTCACATGTGTTCTCAATAATTGCCATAGTTTCTTCACCCACCTCTCCTGTCAATATTTCTTCTTTTAATTTGTTATTAAAGATTACACATAGAGCCAAAGCACAGTATTTAGTTTGATGTCCTTTCTTAAGTAGCTGATCAATTTCAGCTTCATAAACTGAAAATGGATTCTGAAAGAAATTCTTAACATTAAGTATAGGATTATCATGGTATAATTTACATAAGAGAGGGAAACAATCATATAAATTGTAATAGTCCGTAATCTCAGAGGCTTTTGTTTTCAAATATATCTCTGCTATTGACTGTTTTTCAGTTTCTGACAAACACACATTCTCTGATAACAAGTTACATGCACATGATTTAAAGACTGATAAGGATTCAAACTTTTCATCCCGGTATACTTGCAATCGACATGCTGCAATTATTTTTGCTTGTTGTTTTTCAAGAATTTGTTTTATATTCTCCATAACGGGTTCCCAGCTTTTAATATCACTCTGGTCAACAGAAAAGTTTCCACATAAATCATCAACAACAAACAATGATTTCTTGTATGGATTGTAAAACTTTACAATATCACTTGGATCTGTCACAAGAAGAACATCATAATTTTCCTCTGCCATCTTTAAAGCTGTTTGTCGGAGAATGCACGTTTTGCCTACACCAGAACTTGCAGTAATGGTTACGCAACTATTTTCCTTTATAGATTTTAGTACCGTTTGAGCAGCTCTTGTGTTTATAAACATTTTATCATTATTGTCCTTCCATGCTTTAAGTGTGTCATCAATTCTTTCTAAAATACAAATTAAGGAGTATTTAATCTTTACACAGTCCAGAATTGATAATTAAAATTTGCTGTATTTTTAGGGGGAAAAAGTTCAATACTTTTGATTTCTACTGACTTCATGATATGCATTATCTTGGAAACACGAATAGCAATAACTGTGTACAATCGTTTACTTGCAAATTATATGCGTAATTTTATTATGTAAAAACACTTGACAAATTAACGATAATACATAATCATGAATTATAACACAATGGGTTTTGTATTTATAATCTTAAACAATCAAAAATAGCCAAAGGCCGCTAATTTGGAAACGATCCGATGCCAATACTTCTCCCGGATGAGCCTCTTGTTAAAACGATAAACAATTAGCTGTTATACCTTTTTATATCATAATTCCCGGACATATTGTTATGAAGCAAATTTGATGTTAGCTATTTTAAAGACAATTTAGGATAATACAAAGAACAAAGACGTTAAGTTAAAGTAATAGAAGATGACTAAACTATTTGATATATCCTGTTGTATAGTTGTCCATTTCGATTTAAAAAGTGCAGTGACTTTGCAAAAAGGCACGCAACCATCATCTCTGCGTGTTCTGTTTGACAGGTCGACTTATTTTACGGAAGAAACAAAAAAACATTCATTAAAACAACAGCAGATCCAACTGGTGCCACATGTGGAGCAGGGTTTTCTAACCCGTCCGGAGCACCTTTCATTTCGTCGTTCAACACACTGACTTCCTAGAGGGCACTTTGACATTCAATGACATGAACAAAACGATGGGTGCCACATATGGAGCAGGATCTGCCTACATTTCCAAAGCACTTGAGGTAACCCCAAGTTTTTGATTGGGTCCTTGTTGCTCAGTCTTTAGCATTCTTTGTTTTTTGTGACTCCTGTTTGTCTGTGGATTGTTTTCTTTTTCCCCATGGCGTTGTCAGTTTATTTTCATGTTTTGAATGTCCCTTTTGTATCTTTCGCCTCTCTTGTTCAAGTATGTCAACAAATCAGAATAACCAAGTGCTTACCTCTGATATTCCAAGGTACTGTATCAACTTGTAAATGTTTCAACCTTTTTACTTCTTTTGTCATTTCTGCATGATCGACTTGGAGTTCATCATGGGATCTTTTCAAACTAGCAAACGACTCTTTAAGTTCCTTGATTTCATCATTAGAACGTTTGATATCCATCATGATTTCTCTATTTGTCTGGTCCAGTATTTTAGTCCTTAGTAGATCACACTCCCCCTTCATATGCTGTCCACCTAATCTTCCAATAGCCTAGACAATTATACAGGAATTAAGAGCATGTTTATAATTGAGTATGTATCAACATTTGTATTAGTGATAGTATAAATTTCATTACACTTATAAGAAGGTAACACACAAACATCAGACAAATACTAGTATGACGATGTTTAAAATGGGTTTTCATTTCAAATACTATATTTGTTTCCATCTAAGTAGGTATATAAGCATAGTAAAAAGTTAGCCTTGCCTATTGATAATTCCATATTTTTGGATTCATACAAAAGAAATTGATTAAGTCGACTCCATTTCATTTATTTTGACAATATATGAAACAGATCATTTTCATTTCATGACCAAACTTGGAGAGTTAAATTGAAAGGTTTTCAATTGAGCAACACAACATGTTAAACAGGAACTGCTTACCCTGAGAACAAATTCGAAGTTCCGTTTTACAGCCAAGTTTCTTTTGTTTTGTTTTATAGAATGTTGATTTTTCTCGTCAAGTATTTTTTATCCTGTAAAGCCTTATAATCTAGACACCTGTCTATACAGAAAGAATCTGACATTGCGAATGTTGTTTATTATATACAGCTTGACTGTCCCTTTGGTATCTTTCGCCCCTCCTTGTATAATATTTACTCTGATAAAGATACTTACCTCAGGTATAATGTTCCATGCTGTGTTGAAAACTGTACTTTCTACTTTCCCATCATCTAGGTGAGCAAGGTAGTTCCTGTAGTATTTGATTCTAGCCAAATCTGCGCCTGGTGTTGTTTCACTGGCAGTAGGTAAGGTATCAAATCCTCCATGGGGATGAATTATGGTTGTGAGGTTTCGTAGAAGAGTTATTATTAATGTTATGTCAAACGTCTGAGAATTTGGCGCATCTGAAAAACGATAGAACCTTCAAAACAGACTATTTGAATGTTGAAATGTTTACCCAAAGCCTAAAATAAAATATATAAAACTTGATATGAAATAATTTCTATTTAGGTTTTAAACATTTGTTCCTGTAATTATTTCTATTTCTTTGCTCCTTTATTTACTTATCATGAGTCTCATGTTCATATAGCAAGAATCTGACCACTTGACTGTGGCTTATGTTTTGTATGGTATCGTATGATAATAAAATAGAGACGAAAGATACAAAAGGGACATTCAAACTCATAAGTCGAAAATAAACTGACAACGTCATGGCAAAAAAGAAAAAGAACCAAACAAAGCATAAAAGAGAAGAATAAAGCAATGGGTAAATAGCAATGCGACTCCAATGAGATTGTACCACTAATATAAAATCGTGAGATGTGGAAAGTAGCGATTATATATCTATTCAATGAATTTCAAATAAATCAAATTCAAACTATTATAGGTCATTGTACGGCTATGAACAAGTCCAATACCCTGTAGTCGGCTACAAAAGACCCAGTCATGAAAAAAAAAGGTAAAACAATTTCAACGAACAAACCCGAAACGGAATGACTTATACAAAACAACAAATGAAAAATGAATAAGACATTTAGCAAACAGCGAATACCAAGTATGCATGATGTTCATTAACAGATTTAGAAAACTTGTTTCAAACGAGATAGCACATTCTAGTTTTTGTTATAAAAGTTTACCTATTTAACAGTATTGTAATTTGATATTTTAATATTGTTTTTATCAGTATTGATATTTATTTTATTATCAGTAATGAAATCGTTTTTATTTTCTTATTCATTGAACTAGCTGTCTGTAACTGCGAGTACTATAAGATCTGTTCTTAGTGTGAGATGTATAAGAACCCTACCACGTCTTTTTTGTGTTTTTTTTACTTGTGTATTTTTAATTTTTTATTTATTTAAGGTAGCACAATACAAAGATTTTTCATCCTCAATCAGACATCTTTAAACTGATGTAATTCCACTCATCTTTCTTTAAATTTTATAAATGAGGTATCAAAAGAAAGAAGAAGGATTAATCTTTCAAATTGTGATAATTTCATTATGACATACTTATTACATAATTAATTGTTATGTAATTAGTTGCCATATTGTGATGTCCATACTTGAATGAATTTAGCTTTTTTGTTATTCATAGCATCCCAAAATACTTTATAGATTCTTGCATAACACAGTTTGACCTCCTCTGATTGGGAGTGAAAAAATCTTTGTATTGTGGCTACCTTAATGAGTTAAGTTCTTTTCCACTGATTTCGGTTGTTTATATGTTACACTACTGTCCAAGGTTATGCGAAGGTCTAAGAACCCACTTACATGTTTAAACCCGTCGTATTCTGTAGGTGTTTGTCCCAAATCAGGAGCCTGTAATTCAGTGGTTGTCGGTGGCTGCTATATATCATATTTGTTCTCGTTCATTATTTTGGTATAAAAGCCCATAATAAATTTCAATTTCGTTAATTAAATATCTTTTTAAGACTGTATTCAGAAAACCTTTCATGTGTTCATTATATAAAATGGCGGCAAATGCTTTGTTATCGCCTATCTAAATGACAACAAATTTTATTGGCTTTTAAGTTTAGGATGAAAAAGTCGGTGGATCTAATTTTATTTCCGAGAAGGATTGTCGTGAATTGAAAGAGGCATTACTTTTTTTTAATATATCTTAGAAAATATGTAATTCAATCAAACAATTCCAGTCAACGTAAAATTTAACATCTATAAGTCACCGTACGGTCTTCACCAATGAGCAATCCAATATATCATAATAGTCTATACAGGCTCCAAAATGGAAAAGTAAAACATTTTTAACGAGAGAAAAAATAACTGCCTGATTTATGTACAAAACAATAAACAGAAAACAAATATGATATACTGCAAACGAAAGACAACCAATGAATTACAGACTCCTGACTTGGGATAGACATAGACATAATGCGAAGGGGTAGCACATGATTGAAGGCGCGAGCCCTTCCCTCATCTGGTACAACGCCTATAGTCTATAGTCTGGTTAGCACTTACCAGGAAATCTAGGAAACAGGAGGTTCCACTGTAATTGGTTGATTCTGCGTTCCTTTTTTAAGTCAAACAGTTTGCTATACTCTTTTTTCAGTGAGGCATTTAAACACGTTGGAGCAAACTCCTTATCAAAGAAGGTTCTTGCTGCCCGTGGAGAAATTCCTGTTAGTAACAAACTCATTCTAACATAGTTTTCTTCCTCTATAGAAAGGGAGGCCATGTTGCTAGATTTTTCAGATGATCAGTTAAAAGTATTTCTGCTCCTCTATCAACATCATAGACTCATGTCTCCTTAAGGAATTGTCAAAGCAAAAAATAAACTTGGCTGCTGCTCTAAGTTTGAATTTTATGATGAAAAAATGTCAAAAAATCTTCTTGATAGCAACAGAATACTCCTAAAAATAAGAAAATGATGTATGATAAGTTTTGTTTTGATAATACAAAAACATCTTTTTTCTTCTTTTTTCTATATCGGGGTAGTTAGAGAGGATAAATCCATGCTCCATGAATTTTGTTCGAAAGAAGCTATATTTTATTCTTTTTTGTTGTTGTTGTATAGCCTTAGGGTCTTTAAATACACTTTTTTTTAAAAGGATGTGGGAGAAGTAACAGAATTTAATATCAAACATAGCACATGTATTGTAGTTCTTTTAAATAATCACAAATCCGCCTCACATGAGTTGTGATTTTTCTTTTAAAAAATCCCTTGTTTGCTTTCCAACATTAGAATGTCATATCATATACTTATAAAATTACCAACCGAAGATACAAAACAATGTGCCGTGTATAAAAATAAGCACAGCCTCCCTACTTACCTTATATGACATATACACGGTCTCCACGTGGACGCTTTTAACCAATCATATTCATAGAAATGTATAAGAGGTAAGATAAAAACAATGTTTGAAAACGACAACTTTTGATATGAAAATTGTTGTATGAATGAACAACCAATGACATATCAAAAGTAAAGCAGCAAAAAATACCAAACTCCGCGAATATTTTAAAGGAAAGTAAGAGGTATGATAAGAGCAATTATTTGATCTCTGAGATTAATGTATGTAATTGTATTGATAAATGACCAGTGTGATCCTCTATCATAGAATGGTCTTTGACTGATGCTGAAATTCACTTCTTTTTTTTTTTTTACCAAAAAGGCCATTTAGTTCACACTTTTTAGCTAAAAGTTATAAACTTAGGCTTGATTAAAATAAAGTTTGCCCACAGTGCCATAATTTGATTTTAAAAATTTTACACACATATATAAATACACATGTAGTATAGAAAGGTCTTTGAAAGATGTTGAAATTAACTTCGTTTAAAAAAAGGCCATTTAATTCACACACTTTTTAATAAAAAGTTAGAAACTAAAGCTTGATTAAAATATATTTTGTCCACAGAAACATATTATTTTGTTTTCAATTTATATCTATTTATGCTAGTATATGGAAAACAATCGCAAGATGAGGCTAGTTCAGAAGTTTTTGAAAAAAGTTCAAGCCTTGATTTAAATTTTCTTTTACTTGCTGATCTGATTAAACTCATTAGAAAAAGGGTAGATAAAAATGAGCTGGAAATTCAAGTTAATTGCTAATAAAAGTTCAAACTTCTGATTTATTCATATGACATAATTGACTATTTCTACTTGAAGAGAATAGTGATTAAGATAATAACACAAGGTTGACTACATTTTTTTACATTTTTACCTATTATGTCTGTTTTAGTTTTGTTCAAACATCGTTGTCAATATAATGGAATTTGATGCAACTGTCATACAAGTGAGAGGTTTAGCTAGCTTTAAAACAAGGTTTAATCCACCGTTTTCTATATAAGAAAATAACGGTACCCAGTCAGGAAACTGACAGTTGAAATCCATTCGTTTGGTGTGTTTGCGCTTTTGATTTTGCCATTTGATTAAGGACTTTCGTTTTTGTATTTTCCTCGGAGTTAGTATTTTTGCGATTTTTACTTGATGAATAAATAAGGCAACAGTAGTATGACACTTGATTTACTTAAGGTGCATTGGTTAGATTATATGGTTGAAACTGCAACTAAGGAAAATGTTAGCCAAGTCAAATGCATTGGTCCTATGTTTTTTTTTGTAATAAAATCTTACTGACCTTGCTTATGACGTTGATAATATTTCAGTGGGGGGTTTATTTAAAACGTCAATAAAGAATACATGTTCGTTGAATTTTTTTTTATACAAAATGAATGCATTTAACAAAATATTTTATTTGGAACTGTTTGTAACGTGCTGTCTTAATTTTCGTGAGAGGATAAAAATACAAACGATATATTATCTCGAAATGTAAGTAGATCAGGAAAAAGAAAACCTTGCATTCTACCTGTTTCTAAGCTTTGTACAATTTGTTTTATATTTCGTAACCATGTATTGTTTACATTTCTGGGTTCCGTATTGACTTTATATATAGATACTTTAACAGTGTATTGAGTGTGGTATTATCTTTCTCCTCCCAAGACGGTTAGATTTAAAACGTGAGATTGGCCGAGAGTGTATAAAAATGCACAAGATTGGGTGGTTGAATCTGTTTCTCTAATGATTTTTTTGACGATATGCAGTCAAATGCAATCCTTCCTTTCGAATTATCTGCTAAAAGATGGTTCTTTCTATGGGACGTCATCATACATGATCGCCTTTTTTATGAAGTGACAATTGGAAATTCAGAGGAAAGCAGAAAAATTGACGTCATAATCGAATTGTGATCAAACGAACCAACGTTGATTAAATAAAATGTATCAACAGGAAAAAAGTAAATCGTGTAAGAATTAGACACAACTATACTTCCAACTTCACGAAGGCAGTTTTGATGAAGTGTTTTGATGCAAACTTGTAATTAGTAAGTAGATCACGTTCCTTCAAATTAGGGAAGAGGACCATGCGACTAACCACACCTTCTGTATCTTATAATAATACAGTTAGACAATATAGTTTTTGATTTTTTTACTGCTGGGTAGGAGATGGTCCCTTATAAAAAAAACCTCTCAATTTATTTATCATTAAAAGTTTTATTTGATTTTGTCTTCGAGGGGATTGATTATCTGTAAACGAAATAAGATTTAATCAGAACTTTTAAGAACGTTTATTAACGTGTATAGTCCAACTCAATATTACAAAAAGATGACTGCAGTTTTTAGTCAATTTACAGAAGTATTTTGTCTAAGAATATATATTTTTATTCGCAAAAATAAACTTTAGAATACTTACTTATGTGATTTCAATTTGCCTTAAAGTTGAAATAGTTTCTTATATTCCATACTTGATCAGATTCAAGGTCCCACTAAAATTACATGAACTGAATTGGTTTATCATTTTATCCTAACTATGGTTACAGTGTCGGTATAGTGTTTAAATGCACAACATTTATTGATTTTTACTGAAGTACATTTTATCTCAATACGTTTAAGATAAACGATACCAATCAATACATATGACGTTTGCGTTCCTTTGAATCCAAGGTTCTAGTACTTGTTCATAATGCAAAAGATTATCACTAATATATAATTGTGTGATTATGCTCATTATTTGAATTTATTGTCACAAAAAATATTGAATGTGGGAAAAACTCTTTTTTTTTACGTCAATCTGTCACAACTGTTTGTAATTTCTTGATTTTTTAAAAGTCTCTGAAAAACCCCGTGACATCTGAAATGACATTGTTGAGACAAATTAGTTAAATATAGATACAATATGAAAAACGCGGATTTTTGGGGTCTGAAATCATACTACTAATATTCGTAAGTCATCGTCGAAGACAGTATGTGAATACATATTCCACTACTTCCATGGATTGGGTCTTACCTTGTAGATACATCCAACATATCTCCTATCGAAATACATGTCATTTCCTAACTTTCTGGTTTTACTAGAATTATATATCTACATAGATATTCAACAAAAATCAAACACAGAACAAAATTAAAACCCAAATGTTCAGAGAACAATCGGAGGTCCTTCCACCCCTTATAATATATTTTGAAATGAAAATATAAAAATTCGGTTTAAAATGTCAGTTCCAGTGTCAAAAGATAGCCCATATTTTGCCTATTACAAAAACATATGGTTTATATTTATTTTGTTTGAAATAAGGGAGGTAATCTGATACTTGCAGTGTGAAAATTGTCATTTCCAGTATTTTTTTTATAATATTAGTCAATTTGACACTGCGTTCAAACATATTTTGTTCAATATACTTTTACATGATATAAGTAACAAAAATAGCCACAAGGTTACTTCTTGTTTGATTTTTTGCTTGTAACCTAATGCATAAAATCCTCTGGCTTTGTGATGTATAAATACTAATTTGAAGCCAAGATCAATGTTTAGAACGTTAAATTTACCCACGGGCTTGACCTCATTCTCAAGGTCATAAACCAAGGACCTCAAATCAAAAGAACTTATGTCTGTAATATGTACTGTTAATGAGATATATCACTATACACAAAATTCTAAACCTCAAAAGGGGGGGGGGGGGAACGCCTATTTAATGTCTTCGCACCCTTTCAACCAAAATTTATGAGTTACCACATGTTGCAATTAATTATCTTAAAAACATATGTTGTCGATATCTTGTGTACTTTTTTTTAAAAGAAGTGAGCATAAGCCAAAATCAAAAATTAGAATATGACCTTGATCTATGTTTTATGAATGCGAAGGAGAAGTGGACACAAGAAAAACAGTGTTATGAGAGATAACTCTTACAACGAAAAGTGTTCGAGAAAACAGTGTTATTTTCAAAAGCGTATAAACTGTGTGATTTTATATACCAAAAACTTTAGCAACATCTTATGAAACAATAATATCGTGGCAGAAAATTTTTGATAAATTTCCAAAGAGCTTTTAGAGTACTTAAAATTTAAGACTCTTTCATCTTGCAATAGTAATACAACAATTGACTTTTCTACACTTTACACAAGTATTCTCAATTCCAAACTAAAAGACATTATATGGCATTGCTTTGTTTCATAAAAATAAGAATGGCCAACGTAGATACCAGTAGCTTGTCTTAGGGAGGGATATATCCTACTTTGTAAAAAGTCACTATTACTCAAACAAAAATATCCCTGAAACTGACACCATCAAGATAATTGATTTCTTGCTCGACAACATATTTGTTACGTTTGGAAGACATGTTTTTCAACAAACAATCGGCATTCCCATTGGAACCAACTTTGTCCCACTTCTTGCTGACTGTTCATTTTTCTTATGATGCTGACTTCATACAAAAACTTCTTTGTAAGATAGAAAAGAAGTAGCAATATCTTTTAACATTTCTTTCTGCTATATATATGATGTTCTCTCACTAAATATTTCAAAATGTGGTGACTATGTTGAACCTAATCTATCCAATCGAACTAGAGAAAAAAGTTGCTAAGTCTTTAGTTTTCTATGTTTTTTTTGTGCTATTGTTTTTCTGTTTGTATTTTTTCTTTTTTAACCATGGCTTTGTCAGTCTATTTTTAGATTTATGAGTTTAAATGTTTCTCTGATATTTTTAGCCTCTTTTTCAAGGTGGTCCTCGATAATGCTATGTAGCGTGTTCTTGAGGCTTAGTAAATATGATATTTAATTCTAACAATTGCTCCTCTACATGATCAATCATGGTCATCATGCTTATAAATCAACTTCTCTCAATGATGTCTCTTGAACTTTCTTTTATATATAAGTCGTTGGGTATTCATCACATTCTCACGAGGCAAACTTTATTCACATCCCCCTTTGAACTTCATTCTCTGATTGGGCAATATCTTTCATCATATTGTTACGGATTTGTAATTCTAACTTATTCATGTTTGATCATGTCTTTTGTGGGTCACGTTCTTTATATTGTGTTATGAAATGTAAATACTATTATAGATGGAAAAGCAAATGATACGGTAAATGGGGACAAATCCAAAGACTATATATTTTTATAATTGTTTGATGTATGTGACAAGTGTAGAATTTACTATTTTAATGTACGAGTTGTACATTTAACTTACAGTCAAGTAAAACTAACGTGATTCCCTGGTTCCTTGTTGTAGTCATACCGGTATCAACGATCATAAGTCTCCGAGTCATGTAGCTTTTATCCCTTTTTAGTAACGGGTCACTTCAACCCTGGGGCCGCCATTGTTTATTTACAAAGTTCTTATAAAAGTCCCCGTATGTTTACAGTGCAGTTTGTGTCATGACGTCATTTGACGTTAGAAACGTCAAAAGTGTGTCGTGTACTATAAATTCATGCGCGACATTCTCTCTTATTCAGTCTTGTTCCTCCCGCGCAGCCATATTGTTAAATTATAAACATACTAGCAGAAATAGAGAATTTATATATATCCAGTTATTTCGTTAAGGTTAGGTTCTAATAATTTAGGATTTTGAGGATTATTGCTAATATTTATTCTAGATCTTTGTATTATAAAGGCTTATTAGGATCACGCTAGCTAAATAAGAAAGTTCATTGTGAATATTTATACAGTACCGCCGATTGCGAAACACCGCAGAAACCGTCATTTTTAACTATAAACTGTTAAATATCTTCTACCGATATTCCTTTAATATATTAACTTAAGTGTTCAATTTATGCTGAAATGTGTAAGGATCTGTAAGGATTATATGCTTTGATTATTTATTAAGTACTTTTGGTTATTACCAGTCCACTTACCCATTTTGAACCAGAGCCACCCCAGCCCCAACCCCACTCCCCACACTGACTCACAGGTACCAGAGAAGTAACCAGTTGTTATTGACTATATATTTCGTTCCTGTATAAAGTTGTAGCTATAACAGAGTCTTGTTATAATATAGTTATTTGTTAAACTTATTGATTATATAAATCATATAAATATGTAATGCTGAATAACTCGTCAGTCTAACTTATTAAATTACACATATTAAGTTCGAGATACGACTTTGTATTTATTGAAACGCCAAACCGCCATTTATACAGCTAGTTAGGCTACCCACCCACCCCCTTTCTGCTATCGTTACCTATACAAACAAGACCACGGCGGCGGTTGAGCTGAATATTAATCGATTAGTGAGACAACTGTTTACCAGCAGTTCAATAGTATATATTGACCTCCGCATAGCAGTCACAGTATCTGATATACCAGGCAACAGACAATAAAGAAACGCTACCAACCCTCGACCCGCTACAATTTGGTGGCAGCGGTGGGCTCCAATCTCTATAAAAATAAAGATTGCCGTTAAAAATGTTGGACTGTAAAGAATCATATGCACGGACTTCCCAGAGAAACCTCAATATTTGCAGCTGGAATTAGAGCAGCCGTCAGCCCAAGGTCATGCCCAGGGACCAAGAATCCCCGCATCTGCCTCCGAACCATACATCAATGCTACACCAACAGGAGAGGTACAGATACGGATAAAGAAAGCCGGAGAAGGTTGCTACGAAAGACAAGAACAACGATGTATGTATGACCAACCGGGAACCAGTTATGAAAATACCAGAACTGACCATTATAATGAAGATTTAATACAGATCAATGAACCTACTGGCAGGGAGGTTTATGGAGATAAAGTCGCAGCTTGTTTAGTTGGTTGTGAGCGAACTATCAATCAGCAGGTATCCCATGGAAGGGGAGACATACACATAATTACTGGAATAGGCGATGATGAAAACCAGCGTTTAACCCGGCAACGGGCGCCTTTTCCTAGATTTAATAGCCCAAGTCGTTCAGAGGAGCGAGCTCCAAAGGACTTCACAGGGGTGGAGGTTTTACAGGAAGTCTCTCAGGGTCCAAAATGGACACACACGGTGCCTTCAGAAGGCATGCGGGGGAACCCATGGAAGATCCACACTGGTACGGAAGATCCCAGGGAGTGCACTGACCATGCACGGGAGTCATTCAGGACAGTACCTACGGGTGGGGATATACTTGGTTATCGCGATAATCGAGGGTTTAGCCAGGGTTCATATGGTATGACAAATGATTATGGAGATAATTATAGGGGTGATAACACGGTTACGAGAGGGAATAATTCGCGTAATAAATCATACAGTAACAATAAAAGAGGGACGAAAGATACCAAAGGGATAGTCAAACTCACAAATCTAAAACAAACTGACAACGCCATGGCTAAAAATGAAAAAGACAAACAGAAAAACAATAGTACACATGACACAACATAGAAAACTAAAGAATAAACAACACGAACAATAAGAAACCAGCAACTTTCGACGGAAGCAGTAGTTGGCAAGATTATCTTGTACATTTTGAGATGGTAGCGGAAATTAATGGATGGGACAATATAGCAAAAGCGCTAGAATTGGCAACATGTTTACGGGGTTCAGCACAGGCTATTCTTAGTGACCTAAGACAAGGTCTCAGGAGAAGCTTCACTCATTTAGTCACTGCCCTTGCTTCGAGATTTCAACCGAGCAATCAGGCTGAACTATATAGAGCGCAGATGAAAAGTACAACTCGAAAAAAAAAAAAATATCTTCCGGAACTCCCTCAGGACATCAAAAGGTTAACACGGTTAGCATATCCGACTGCCCCTATGGAAGTTCGTGAGCAGCTTGCCCGTGACTGTTTCATAGATTCTCTAAATGACGCAGATTTAGAGTGGGCCATA
This sequence comes from Mytilus edulis, assembly GCA_019925275.1. Lineage (NCBI taxonomy): Eukaryota > Metazoa > Mollusca > Bivalvia > Mytilida > Mytilidae > Mytilus > Mytilus edulis. The sequence continues at coordinate 114,247,468 of CM034350.1, read as the reverse complement.
TTTCAGGGAAAGCCTATTTCAATAGATGAAAGTGTGAGGATAGGACTTGAATTTGAGGCGTTTGACAACGGACACCGACGTAAATTTAATAATCGCGCTGGATTACGAATGCAAACGGAAATGATAGATGTAGATGAACAAGATGATTATCAACAGATGAACAGCATAATGGATAGAATAGCCAAGATAGAAAGTAGTCGAGGTCCTAATCAATCACCAAAGACAGACTTTTTGTGTTACTTTTGCGGAAAAGCGGGTCATTTTAAGAGAGATTGCAGAAAGTTTCTAGACATGCAGAAAAATGGCAAATACTTGCCAAACAACAGGTTTGAAACTTCAAACTGGTCCCAGGGTACACAGACAGAGAACTTAAAGTCGGGAAACTGTTAGTGGCTAAAGAGTCGGGCCCTCCTTTAGCCGATGTTTTTTTAAATGACGGGCCACACAAAAAGTGTGAATTAAATAATGACATAAATGATAGTTTATACTTTAAGATAAAAATTAATTGTATTTTTGTAAATTGTTTGATAGACACCGGTTCGACCTTGACATTTATTCATGTCAGGAAATTTTTGTCTATTCCGGAGTCACAGGGACCAGACAAAATTTATAAGGGGGTACAGTTGAAACTGGCAAATGGAGAGATACTAACAACTTTCGGGCAGGCCGATTTTGATATTGAAATTAATGGTCAGAAATTTCAACAACGATTTGTGATTGCAGATATCGACGCGCCTGCTATTGTTGGTTACAATTGTTTGTATAACAAAGATTGTAAACTTGACATAAGGGAGAGTAAACTAACCATTGGCAGTAAAAATCTGGAAATTATATGTCAAAAAGAGAGCAATATGGTAAACATTTTTAAGCTTGCAAGAGAAGAAACTACAGTAATACCCCCAAGATCAGAGGTTTTGGTGTTGAGTAAAGTGGTAGGTGATTCTACTCATTTAGTACAGGCTACAGTAGAGCCTGTTGACACAAAAGATAAATTATTAGTCGCCAGATCTTTAGTCGATCCAAGTCAAGGACGAATAATGTTAAGGATTGCTAATACAAGTAACTTTGAAAAACGGTTCAAAAGAATACATGTCTAGCTGAATGTCAAGCATATGCAGATGTTATGGAACCAGCATGCGAACTTGTGGCTGCTAGTTAAAATATATTCAAGCAGTCAAAATATATTCAAGCTTACTGATAAGATTACAAACAAGAGCAATAGCGACAGTTTACCAGATCATCTGGTATACTTATTTAAATCAGGTAGCAAATTATTATCGGAGACGCAAACATTGCAATTTCAAAGATTGCTCCAGAAACACAGTAATGCGTTTGCAAAGTCTAAAAACGACTTGGGTTGTACTGATATGATACAACACAAGATAAACACAGGAAACGCAACTCCATTCAAACAAAACCCGAGGCGCTTACCTGTTACAATGCAAGAGGAAGCAGATCGCGAGTTGAGTCGAATGCTTGATGCTGGGGTAATAGAACCATCAATGAGTACTTGGGCAGCCCCTATTGTGTTGGTCCGGAAGAAAGACGGGTCCGTCCGCTACTGTATTGACTTCAGAAAATTTAACAGTCTTACAAAACGTGACTCGTATCCACTTCCGCGCACGCAGGACTGTCTAGAGGCCCTCCATGCATCTTGGTAGTCAACTATCGACCTTCAAAGTGGTTATTGGCAGGTCCCGGTCGATCCAGTTGATAGAGAAAAAACGGCGTTTGTCACAAAGCAAGGGCTCTTCCAGTTTCGACAAATGCCATTTGGTCTTTGCAATGCAGGCGCTTGTTTTGAACGGTTGATGGAATGCGTCCTAGCGGGTTTGAATTGGCACATATGTCTACTGTACTTAGACGACATCATTATCTTCTCGGAGTCTTTTGAGCAGCACATCGAACGATTAGAGATGGTAATATCTAAGATTGAACAGGCAGGCTTGAAAATTTCTCCAAAAAAATGTGAATTATTACAAGAAAAGTAACTTTCCTGGGTCATGTTGTATCAGGCGGTGGTATATCCACAGATCCTCAGAAAATTAGCGCTGTCAAAGATTGGCCCATACCTTTATCTGTTCATGACGTACGTAGTTTCTTGGGAACTTGTAGCTATTACAGGAGATTTATTAAGAATTTTTCAGATATAGCTAGACCCCTACATAAGTTGACTGAGAAGGGCAAATAGTTTAAATGGTGTGAGATATGTCAAGACTCTTTTGATAAATTAAAACAATTCATGATTTCAGCACCGATATTAAGTTACCCAGACATGGGAAAGCAGTTTATACTAGATACAGATGCTAGTGGGTTTGGTCTTGGAGCAGTTCTTTCGAAGGAACAAAACGACGGAGAACACGTCATTGCTTATTTTAGTAAAAGTTTCAGCAAAGCAGAACGTCAATATTGCGTCACTAGACGGGAATTGCTCGCAATTGTAAATTCAGTTAAACACTATCATCATTACTTGTATGGTAAGAATTTTTTTAGTAAGAACTGATCATGGAGCACTGCACTGGCTGATGAACTTCAAAAACCCAGAAGGTCAAATGGCCAGATGGCTGGAGGTTCTCTCCTCTTATGACTTCAAAATACAACACAGACCAGGTAGACAGCATTTGAATGCCGATGGACTTTCACGAAGACCATGTATCCACTGCACTCATTGCAACCGCCAGGATTCAAAAGAAAGCACGATTAATGACTTAGATACTGTCGATTGTCACTTGCGGGTAACCAAGAAGGCAGACATATCAAAGTTACAAGGCGAAGAAATAGAATTTGAAAATTCCGAATAGAGCAACCAATGGAAACAAAGTAAGAACATGGATGAAATAACAGAAGCACAACAAAATGATGAAGTGATTAAGCTGATATTAAAAATGAAATCTGAAAGTAATGAGAAGCCGAAGTGGGAAGAAATTTCAGTACATAGCAAAGAGCTAAAAACTTACTGGTCGCAATGGGATCAACTAAAATTGATCGATAATGTTTTATATAGAGAATGGATTTCTAATATAAAATCAGAGATGAAGCAGCTGATTCTTCCTTCATAATGGAGGGAGGAAATTTTGAAAATGTTGCATGACGACCCAGTAGGAGGCCATTTTGGGGTTCACAGAATACTATCAAGGGTTTCAAGCAGATTTTATTAGGCGGGATATAAGGAAAATATAGAGCAATGGTGCAAAAGGTGTGAAATATGCAATTCACGTAAGGGTCCACAAAAACGAGCAAGAGGGGCGATGAAAAAGTATTTGGAAGGAGCACCTTTAGAACGGGTTGCATTGGACATTCTTGGTCCTCTGCCTATTACAACTTCTGGAAATAAATTTATCCTTGTTCTCACAGATTATTTCAGCAGATGAGCGGAGGCATATCCAATACCAAACCAAGAAGCAGAAACGATCTCTAAATTTTTTATAGACGAGTTCATTTGTCGTTTTGGTGTGCCAAGACAGGTTCACACAGACCAAGGTCGACAGTTTGATCAAAACTGTTCACAGGCATTTGTAAAAGGTTTAACAATGATAAAACGAGAACCAGCCCCCTACATTCACAAAGTGACGGGATGGTTGAGCGACTCAATAGAACTATAGAGGATATTTTGAGCAAATTTATAGGCAAAGACCAGAAAGACTGGAATACACATTTATCTGTGGCGATGATGGCCTACCGTACCTCTGTACATGAAAGCACAGGATTTTCTCCAAGCATGTTAATATTTGGACGAGAAATTGAACTTCCGATAGATTTGATATACGGTCCACATCCTCAAACTGAGAACATAGCTGATGGTATTAATGCGTATTTAGAAAAACTCCAGTCCAATATTTTCAGGGTACATAACTTAGCAAGAGATAAAATGATTGCCTCCAGCGACCGACAAAAACGACAATATGACCATAAAATAAATGCGCAAAAATATAGCGTTGGTGATGCAGTGTGGGTTTTTAACCCAACAAAAACAAAAGGTAAGAGTCCAAAACTGCAGTGTCAGTGGACTGGACCTTTTCTCATTATTGAGGCATATACAGACTTGATATACAAGGTGAAGAGTTCACCGAATTCAAGAGACAGGGTCCTACATCATGATAGACTGAAGCCATTTATCGGCAACTTCAACAACTGGCTTCAAAAGAGCAAAGATGATCTTGATGAAGGAGACTCAAAAGATCCAGCTGTTGAACCTGAAATAGAAAAAGCAAATATTACTAGAAAGAGTACCAGAGATACTAAGCCCCCGGAACGTTACAGTCCCTCTAACTAAATTGTAACTACAAGTCCTGCTGTATATAAGGCACAAGATGGTTTTATGTAAATATTGAAATCGAACAAATCATTTTGCAGTTTTTAGGTGAAGAGCAGAGAGCTGTTTATCTAGAGTATGCCCAGATGTTACTGATTTACTAAGTTATGTTAAATGATGATTTTCCTGTAAAATACTTACCCTGTTGTACTGGTAATACCCATGGCTCTGGTTCAATATCCCGATGGTCCAAAATTAGTAATTAGTCATAAGTATTAACGATAGTTATCTTCTTTTCTGCAGATGGAGACTTGCCAGATATGGTACAAAACCTACAAGAACCTACCCAGTTTGAGAAGACATACACGATATGCCCATGGCTTGGAATTTGTGCAGTGCCAGTTCTGTGAATATGAGGTACCAGCAAATGTTAAGCACCGTTTGAAATTCCATGAAGAGAGACGGCATGGTATTAAGAAGACAAGTCAGAAGGTAAACAAGAGAAAGATTAAGTCTGTTGCCAAGAAAGTAACACCAGTAGAGCCAAATACTTGAACAGTCAGCCACTTTCAGATGACGCCTGTCAGAAGTCCAACACTAGTTTATATGGACATGCCAACGTTTAATCTGACCCCAGATGAAGAGATACTGTTCCTGGGAAGACCATTACAGACAGGAAGCCCTGTAGAATTAATGAGCTTGTTAGATAGACCTAGACCGAACCAGACAGTTCCGAGTCCACTGACGGCTCCCCAGACAACCACCGCTCCTGTTCCAGTTCCAGACGTTTTAGTTCAACCAGCTGCAGTACAGGCCACTTCACAGTCAACTCAGCCACTGCCGGTGATCAGCACCCCAAGTTCTATGGTACAGCCCACTTCACAGTCATTGTCACTTCAGCCATTGCCGGTGATCAGCACCCAAAGTTCTTTGGTACTTCCCAATTCACAGAAAACTCAGCCATTGCCGGTGACCATCAGTCCAAGTTCTCTTTGGCAGCCATACTTAACAGAGACTGTAGCTCCACAACCAACGGCTTTACCGTCAACAACACAGTTAGTGCAGCAAGTACCAGTGCCAATCAGGACGACATACCAACTTCGGACCATTCAAGAGTTCTAGAAGCACCATCCAGCCCTCCTCCCAATGTCGAGGGGTATGATCCAAAGAGGCCGTGGATGGATGGGGAAAAGAGACGGGTGGAATTTCGCGAAGAAATTGATTTCTACCCCCTAGAGGAATTCAGGCGACAGCCACAGGTAGAGGGAGGCTGTATGACTGGAGCCACCTGGGAGTTCCCACTCAAGAGACATTAAATGACCCAAGGTTCCAGTTATGCTGCCCCCATCAAGCTACCTGTCGGGCGAAGATGCTGAATTAATAAGGAGAATTCGATCAAGGGATAGGACAGCAGAAATTGATGGCCGTGTCGTACCTGACGGATACCTTGGATTACTGAAGGAAGAGAAGGCCGTGCTTCCAGATGGCACCGTATATATACTTAAAAGTACATGGATACCCGACCCGTCAGTAACAAGAAGACGAAATACAGCAACTTAAACAGAAGAAGATACCAACCAACTCGAAGCAGTAATAGAGAACAGGGAAATCAGAGACAATGGGGTCCAGGCAACAGTCATCACAGAAGACACCAGTACACAGTACAACATATTACAAGAACTTCTTTTTAGATTATAATAATTGTATTAAGGAAATTATTTTCAGTTTGTAATGTAATTTTATTGTTAATTTATAGGGTATTTTAAAAGACATGAAACATATAGATGAAATTTCTTAGGTAAAGATAAAGTATTCATGTTCGAGGACGAACAGTTTTTCAAAGGTGGGGGTAATGTTACGGATTTGTAATTCTAACTTATTCATGTTTGATCATGTCTTTTGTGGGTCACGTTCTTTATATTGTGTAATGAAATGTAAATACTATTATAGATGGAAAGGGAAATGATACGGGAAATGGGGACAAATCCAAAGACTATATATTTTTATAATTGTATGATGTATGTGACAAGTGTAGAATTTACTATTTTAATGTACGAGTTGTACATTTAACTTACAGTCAAGTAAAAATAACGTGATTCTCTGGTTCCTTGTTGTAGTTATACCGGTATCAACGATCATAAGTCTCCGAGACATGTAGCTTTTATCCCTTTTTATTAACGGGTCACTTCAACCCTGGGGACCGCCATTGTTTATTTACAAAGTTCTTATAAAAGTCCCCGTATGTTTACAGTGCAGTTTGTGTCGTGACGTCTTTTGACGTTAGAAACGTCAAAAGTGTGTCCAAATCGTGTCCAAAGTGTGTCGTGTACTATAAATTCATGCGCGACGTTCTCTCTTATTCAGTCTTGTTCCTCCCGCGCAGCCATATTGTTAAATTATAAACATACTAGCAGAAATAGAGAATTTATATATATCCAGTTATTTCGTTAAGGTTAGGTTCTAATAATTTAGGATTTTGAGGATATTGCTAATATTTTATTATAAAGGTTTATTAGGATCACGCTAGCTAAATAAGAAAGTTCATTGTGAATATTTATACAGTACCGCCGATTGCGAAACCCCGCGGAAACCGTCATTTTTAAATATAAAAGAGGGACGAAAGATACCAAAGGGACAGTCAAACTCATAAATCTAAAACTCATAAATCTATAAACTGTTAAATATCTTCTACCAATATTCCTTAAATATATTAACTTAAGTGTTCAATTTATGCTGAAATGTGTAAGGATCTGTAAGGATTATATGCTTTGATTATTTATTAAGTACTTTTGGTTATTACCAGTTCACTTACCCATTTTGAACCAGAGCTACCCCAGCCCCAACCCCACTCCCCCCCTTTTGTAACTATCACAGGTACCAGAGAAGTAACCAGTTGTTATATTGACTATATATTTCGTTCCTGTATAAAGTTGTAGCTATAACAGAGTCTTGTAATAATATAGTTATTTGTTTAACTTATTGATTATATAAATCATATAAATATGTAATGCTGAATAACTCGTCAGTCTAACTTATTAAATTACACATATTAAGTTCGAGATACGACTTTGTATTTATTGAAACGCCAAACCGCCATTTATACAGCTAGTTAGACTACCCACCCTACCCCTTTCTGCTATCGTTACCTATACAAACAAGACCACGGCGATAGTTGAGCTGAATATTAATCGATTAGTGAGACAACTGTTTACCAGCAGTCCAATAGTATATATTGACCTCCGCATATCAGTCACAGTATCTAATATACCAGGCAACAGACAATAAAGAAACGCTACCAACCCTCGATCCGCTACAATATATATTAGTTCACTCGACATTACCTCAAAATTTTAAAAGATCCATCTGTACATATAATATTTTACCTTTTGTTGGCTATTAATCGTTTGTTTCTCTGTCCTATATTTTCTCCTATTTATTTGTATTGTAGTCCTGTCATGTAATGTTGTCATTTAAATTTTATGATTAACATTGTCATTAAAGCGGGAGGTTTGGCATGCCACAAAACCAGGTTCGACCCACCATTTTTTTTTATCTTAAAATGCCCTGTACCAAGTCAGGGAAATGGTCATTGTTATATTATAGTTCGTTTCTGTGTGTGTTACATGTAAATGTTATGTCTTTGTGTGTGTTACATTTTAATGTTATGTTTCTGTTGTGTCGTAGTTATATTTGATGCGTTTCCTTCAGATATAGTTTGTAACTCGGATTTGTTTTTTCTCTATCGATTTATGAATTTCGAACAGCGGTATACTTTTACTTTTATTCATATCTGTACAAAACCTTTACCGACTAAAGCTTCTTTTATCCAACTACCAATTGATTTATAATTCTATTGTCCACGTTGAATCTAGTGCACTTATCAATATAACACCTCCCCCCGAAACCCGTTTTTTTCGGGGTAAGTTTCAAATAAACATACAAACATATATACGTATACGAAGACGCTAACAACAATAGTAAATGTTGAATAAAAATGCCATCAAACACCAATTTGAACTTGATAGTACAAAGTGTATACCTTTTCGATAAAGTACTACTTGAGTAAAATTTAAAAACAAAGTTCAACAAAACGTAAACAAGACAGTTAAAACCTTTTGAAGTCAATAAGTGATCGACCCATGATGGCAAATTGATTACAGTAGCATCCTCTGTCTAATGATATCTCATTATTTTTGTATGACCATGTGTGCAAGCCATCTTCACAGGTGATTTTTTATGACGTGCTTCTTTCGCTTTGTAAACAACACTGTGATAAAATTCTCGATATATCTTTACTTAGCGCAGACTCAGAGATATACATAATAATGGCTGTTACAATATATAATTCCCACGTAAATCTAAATGTATTGGAACCTATTTGCAGACCCTTTGCCGATTTTGTTGTTTTAAGTGCAATTAAAAAAAGACAAAATAACCGTTTTTCTTATTCGGATGCATATTAAAAAGAAGTAATGCACAAGAGCTCGGAGAAATCAACACAAAACAAAAATAAAAATGTTCGGCGCTTTTAAGTCATTTTTTAAACACGACGTCATACAAATGAAACCGCTAAAGTTAAAAGTTTTCTGTTACGTGAACCATCGAAATTCTTATGATATTGTATTAAAACTGATTTTTAAGGCAGGTTTTGTTTTATTTTCTATTCCAATTCATTATTTGCATATTTACTAATTTCAACAAGTCAACATGGCGGGTCCTTAGTTACTAAATGTCAACTTTGGATTTGACAGAAGCTTACGAGAAAATGGCAAATGTTGGGTTTGAGAATTAGAAGAATTGAACAGTTTTTTTCTAGCGGTTATTCACGAAATAAGCTACGGATTTATTAAAATAATTGAGCTTTATCTAACAGGGAGTAAAAAAGATCAGCCACACACAAACACAAAACAACCATCGTTTCAGTATTTTAATGACCGTATTTGTCCTATTAGAATCGAAATAATTCATGGAAGCCATAGATTGTTGAAAATTTACACATGGCCTGGGCCGTGATATTCGTTAATTTTACTCCCCCTCACTAACGCTCAGGATAACATTCGACTATCACGGCCCAGGCCATGTGTAAATTTCCAACAATCTATTGCTTCCATGAATTATTACTTAACTGACGACTCTTGTCACATTTATAACAAGCCAGACACTATTCGCTTTGTCTTTATGAACATTTCGAGAAGCCGTCATTGCAAAGGACTGACCCAAATGGTCAAATTATGATCTGATATGCAACATTACGACTCTTTCTACATCTGCAACGATCTACATCACAAGGAGGTGACATCTTAAATTTTAAATTTCTATTTATTTTCAAAATAAGTCTGTTCTTATTGTATCTTATAGTTACACCAAAACCATTGCACCCAAAGTATTTAACTATAAACAAGCATTGCAGGACACTACCTAAATAAAACCCTCTGACATGTGACTGTTTCCACTCGCCTTATAATTACAGCCTCTCTGTTCATGTTATTTACTGGGGATCTAAACATAATTCAACATGAAAATCTCCGAAAGGTGATTTCTCATGATCCTAAGTTTAGAGAACCCCAACACAGAAATTGGAACCATAACTTCAAAATAATTATTGATTTGCTGAAATTAGTTCTATCAAAACTTTTGATTTTTCAACCCTGTATACCATCATTCCCCATGTGAAATTGAAAAAAACGCATGAAAGAAATAATTCACAATGCCTTTCAACCACAAAGTGGTAGCATATGCTTTAGATTTATTACTTAAATTATAAATACCATAAGGCATATTTTGTAAATAGTGAATAAAATGGTTAAACATGCTACACAGCGGAACAAGTGTTCAGTATGCTGGGGTTCTTGTCGGCAACATAGGGATTCCTATAGGAACGAACTGTGTGCCTCTCCTTGTCAGTCTCTTTTTATTTTCATATGAACGGGAGCTCCTTCAGACACTTGTCAAAAACAAGAAGATCAAAGAAGCCAGATTATTTAATTTCACTTTCAGATATATTGATGATGTTCTTACCATTAACAGTCCGAACTTTTATGGGTTTCTTTAATATATTTCCCACAACTAGAAATTAATGAAACAACAGGCAGGGCTTCTTCTGTCTCATTTTTATAATTATACCTTGAATTTGAAATACACAGTCATCTCTATACCAGAATATATGACAAACGAGACGATTTTAATTTTAAAATTATCAATTTCCCCCACCTCAGAAGCAATATAACAACTTCATCGGCATATGAGACATACATTTCCAACCTAATTTGGTATTCAAGAGCTTGCAGCACCTACTCAGACTTTGTAAAACGTCACTAGTATCTGAGCAGAAGGTTGATTAACCAGGGGTATGTCAAAGAAAGTCTCGTTCTTTTAAAAAAAATATTCATCGGAAGGTACCGAGACCTTTTTGATAAATATTGCGTATCAACTTCACAAATAACACACGACGGTCTTCAAGTATAGAGTCAACATACTGACTTTGTTTATCATCTAAATGCGTGTTTAACGTGTTCTTTTATTTGTCTTTATTAATATTACTTTTACTGTTTCGTCTTTTTTTAGTGATACTAGTATTCATTTGACATGGCTATGTACTTATACATCCCGTCATTGTGTTGTTTGTATTATCTTTAATTTTTGCTTTGTCAGTGTGACTTTTTATGTTTCTTAGATACATATGACGTGGCTCTGTACTTGATGTTCTATTATAATTGTTGTACTCTGGTCTTTCATACATAACGACGTGACTCTTTTATAGAAGAAATACACAATTAGCATATAGATAAGTAGCGGCAAGAAGCAAAGGTAAAATTATAATTTACATTCTGCAAATGATATGCCTAAAGAACTAAATACTATAATATTTCATACTTTGAACGAAAAAAATATTTTATATCTCTATCTGTGTGATGTTTACATTCGGACGTCAAAATCACAATTCTACGTTAGAGTGAATTTTGTTCTAGCCATTTGGTCTCAGTGCCTAAAGACTCGTTTATGGGTGGATTTGGCATACATATATCATATTCAAAATTGGAAAAGCGATGAGTGAGGTTGTCAGGTTTGATATATGCCTTTTTGTGCTTCTTTGTTAAATATTTGTTTTTCTTGTGATTAAGATGCTTGCGGTACTTGTACGTCCTGTAATTTTTGCTTTCGATATTCTCGTATGTATGTGGCGTGTCTCTGTGCTTACACATCTAGTTATTGTGCTATTGTAAAACTCGTGTATTGATTGTCTTTCAGTTTTTGCTTTGTGCTTTGTCTATATATGTGCCTTTTTATGTTTCTTTGAATCATACATGATGTGGGTCTGTACTTATACATCCCGTCATTGTGTTATTGTACTATGGCAAATTTATGCCATTTTGTGCTTCTTTTTACAAAATTGTTGGTTTTTTTCAGTGTTTAAGGTTATAAAACAATGATGACTGCTGTACATTTGACATTTTTATCTATAAATGTCTGTTTGTTTTGTTCACGCATCGTTTCAGTATAATGGAATTAGATGCCACTGTAATACAAGTGAGAGGTTTAGCTAACTATAAAATCAGGTTCAATCTCCCATTTTCTACATAAGAAAATTTCTGTACAAAGTCAGGAATGTGACAGTTGTTATCCATTCGTTTGATGTGTTTGAGCTTTTGATTTTGCCATTTGATAAGGGACTTTTCGTTTTGAATTTTCCTCGAAGTATTTTTGAGATTTTACTTTTTAGTATGACCATGCTCACAAGTCAAACTAACAGGGACTGATCATTATCATCACATTTATTAAGATATGTTCCTTTGTTTAACAACATCTCTGATAATTCTGTATGCCCACGTTCACATGCAATTTTTACAGGCGACTGATAATTTTCGTCACATTTATTACAGTCTGCTACTCCTTCTAATAACGTCTCTACTATATCTACAAGCTATCATTACAAGTGAGATCGACACAACGAGTCACACATATCTTAGTTTACTCCAATTTCTGACAACATCTTCACTATTTCTGTAAACCCCTTTTCACAAGCCTTAAACATCGGTGACTGACCGTTATTGTCACATTTAGTATAGTCTGCTCCTCTTTCCAATAACAACTTAACAATTACTCTATGACCATAGTCACATGCAGTAAATAAAAGTGAATGTCCCGAACTGTCACATATATTATAATCTACTCCTGTGTCTAAAAACATTTTCACTATTTCTGAATAACCATGTTCACAGGCCAAACGTATAGGTGACTTTGTATAATTAAAATTATGTTCACAAGTAACTCTCTTGTAAAGGCAAGTATGATCCTCTAGTGTATAGACTGCACCTCTGTCTAACAACATCTTAACGATTTCGGTATAACCATATTCACAAGCAATCACTACAAGTGACCGACTACTCGAATCGCAATCATTACAGTCTGCTCCTTTGTCCAACAACATTTTCATTATTTCTGTATGACCATGTACACAGGCCATAATTACAGGTGACTGATTTTGAGTGTCACATTCAGCAAAGTTTGCATCCCTTTCTAACAAAATCTGCACTATTTCTCTCTGACCATGTTCACATGCAGCCATTAAAAGTGACCGACACCACCTGTCATATATGTTAACGTCTACGCCCCTTTCTAACAGTTCTTTGATTATTTTTGTATGACCATGTTCACAAGCTTTTATGATAGGATACTGACAATCATAAGTACACTTTTTGATATTCACACCAAGGTTACAACACCACCGAACTAGAGAAATATCTCCTATATAACAAATATGCATGAAAGCAGTATCATAGTCCTCTCGCTCGTCTTCCAGATTCTCTGTTTCCACCTCATCCCCACCCTCCTTACCGCCGTTGTCTTCTTCTTCGTTGTATTCCCCATCATCATCGATGTCTTCGCCAACCTCCTCCTTGTTGTCATTTTCTTCCTCTCCGTCATCTTCATTTTCGTCTTTCCCTCCCTCTCCCTCCTCTTCCTCTTGCTTCTCATTGTTATCATTAAAATGATGTTCGCGGTCCTCGTCGCCCTTAAACTTAACATTTGTTTTACTTGATGTACGTTTAATAGAAATATTTGCCAGTTGTGTCTGGTATGGTATATCAAGGGTCTTCAGATGCGCCAAAAATATCTTCCTGAATTTAGGTTTCTTCATATTGATGTTACTAAATACGTCTATAATTTTCCCCTTTGACCAATCATCAACCATTCTCTCTAGAAAAATCGATTGATACTTCGGTGGAATAATCACAGTAAACTCGTCCATGTCATTCGTTCTTTTGAACAAAAATCTTTCTTTGATCAAACTGCTCTCAGCATTTTTAACCAAACAAGGGAGAATTTGCCTCCCTAACAAGTGGACCAGAAAGTCAAATACTTTATCATTGATTATCTTGTACATTTTATGTTCTTTCTTCAAGAATGTTCCTTTAAGTGAGTTAAGTTCACTTTGTAAAACAAGTCTTGATGTTCCCCTTTCTAGTCTGCATGCCTCACATGTGTTCTGGATGATTGTTCTGGTCCCTTCATTCAACTTCTCTGTCAATGTTTCCTCTTTTAACTTGTTATTGAACATAACGCATAAAGCCAATACACAATACTTAACGTGATGACCCCTTTTTAGAAGCATGTCAATCTCTGCTTTATAAACTAAAAATAAATTCCGGAAGAAATCTGTATCATCATGTTCTGGTTTATCATGATACTGTCTACATAAAAGAGGAAAACAATCATATGAATTATAATATTCAGTAATTGTTGGAGCTTTTGTGTGTACATATAACTCTGCTATTGACTGCTTTTCAGTTTTTGACAAACGCATTTTCTTTGATAACAGGTTACATACACATAAGGTGAAAATGGATAAACATTCAAACTTTATATCCTTGAATATTTGCAACCGACATGCTGCAATTACTTTTGTTTCTGTCTTTTCAAGGATCTCTTTTATATCCTCAATTAACGGTTCCCAATTTTTCATATCACTTCGGTCAACAGAAAAGTTTCCAAATAAATCGTCAACAAGGAACAGTGATTTTCTTTTGGGATTGTAATAAGTCACAATGTCACCTGGATCTGTCACCGGAATGATATCAAACTCTAGTTCTGCCATTTTTAAAGCTACGTGTCGGAGAATTGACGTTTTTCCTACACCAAAACTACCTGTAATAGTTACACTGGCGTTTTCTTTTATGCATTTGAGAACATGCTCGGCAGCTCTTGTTTCAATAAACATCCTATTGTCATTGTCCTTCCATTCTTTTAGTCTGTCTCTGTTCCGTTCTGAAATACAAACAAAGGAAATCTTAAATAAAAAAATAAATAAATTCGAAACTACAAGGGAAATTCAGAATAGGTGAAGTATGTCGATTAACGGAACATGATAAAATAAATGCCTTAATTCTGACTTGGAACAGATATTTTTCGAAGAAAATGTTTGGTTAAAACCTGGGTTATAGCAGATATAATGATTTGGATCTAGTAGCCAAGACTGTGTTGACTTATATCACAGATACTTAAAACATCAAAACAAAGACGCTAGCAAAAAAAGGTGTAGTAGATGATCAGAAATAAATAGAAACACGTTATAAATTTCGTGCTTCCGAAATATGAAAATCACGCCAACAAAATTTGTATTTGGCGTTGACACTAGATACCATATGCAGGATAAAGTAAAATAACAAAATATCGAATCCCGAGGAAAATTCAAAACAGGAAGCCCTTCATCAAATGGCAGAATCAAAAGCACAGACACATTAAACGAATGGAAAACAACTGTCATATTCATGACTTGGTATGGGTATTTCCTTATGTAGAAAATGGTGGAACAAACAAGATTTTAGAGCTATTTTAACCTCCGACTTGTATGCCAGTCATTAAAAAATCTATTTAATTGAAAACAAAGCAACACACAAATTAGGTCAACGTGTCAAAAATAAGGGAACATCAGTCAATGTTGTGTTATTATCTTAATCAATTTTACAGCAAAAAAGAAAAATAAAAGGAAAGAAAGGCCAAAAGAAAACAAAATGAAATAGAAAAAGCACATAAAAAACAAAAAAGTCAAAATTACTAAAATACAACCATAAAGAGTCTCATCTGCATTACAAGTTAATAGCATATTTTTTCATTTGTCATTGTGCCAAGTGAAAGCCTTCATTAGCTTTAAATATCATACTTGAGCGATGAATATCTGTATTTGTTTTCCAAATTGTTGATGCATATATATTTGAAGAAATAAATATTAATCTGTAGTTGTTGAAATTGGAACCAAACCCTAGCTGTAATTTACCAACAAATTAAACGGGTAGAATAGATATAGGAAGATGTGGTATGAGTGCCATTGAGACAACTCTCCATCCATATAAGAATTTATAAAAGTAAACCATTATAGATCAAGGTACGGCCTTCAACATGGAGCCTTGGTTCACACCGAACAGGAAGCTATAAAAGGCCCCAAAAATTAGTAATGTAAAACCATTCAAACGGGAAAACCAACGTTCTAGTCTATATAAAAACGAGAAACGAGAAACACGTATGAACTACATAAACAGACGACAACTACTGTACATCAGATTCCTGACCTAGGACAGGTGCAAACATTTGCAGCGGTATTAAACGTTTTAATGGTACCAAACCTTCTCCCTTTCCTGGAACAATAGTATAACATCACATCATCGAAAAACATACTACAAAATATCAATTGGAAGGCTTAACTCAATCAAAAAAATGCAAATTAATTCAATGTGACACATATATTGTTTTTCGTATATTCTAATACATCAACCATTTTCATGGTATCAATTGACAATTGATGCTTTGGAACGTACGAGCAAGCGCAGACAATATATGACAGATTTTAAATACATGTTGTAACGTCATCAATTGGTGATTTGACAATACAGTTATCTCCTAATTGTACAGTCATATAATGTGTATAATTCTTTAATCTTTAATACACTAAATACATTCGTTGATTTATTGTAGTTCAGTTAAGAATGTCTAAATGCAATGTTTACCTTTATAGTCTTTGGATCATTCTTGTTAGATTAGGAAATGCGGCGAAGGTTGTAAAAGAGGGACGATAGATACCAAAGGGACAGTCAAACTCATAAATCTAAAACAAACTGACAACGCCATTGCTAAAAATGAAAAGGACAAACAAAAAACAGCACACACGACACAACATAGAAAACTAAAGAATAAACAACACGAACCCCACCAAAAAACTAGGGGTGATCTCAGGTGCTCCGGAAGGGTAAGCAGATCCTGCTCCACATGCGGCACCCGTCGTGTTGCTTATGTGATAACAAATCCGGTAAATAGTCTAATTCGGTAGGTCACATTCATGAAAGGGAAGGGGATTGTTTGTAAAATAGGGTCTTCAAATGGTATTTCGTTTAAGTGTCATTAAAAGAGGGGTGAAAGATACCAGAGGGACAATCAACCTCGTAGATCGAAAATAAACTGATAAAGCTATGGCTTAAAAAGAAAAAGACAATTAATAGTACACAGAACAACATAGAAAAGAAAGACTAAGCAACACGAACCTCACCAAAAACTGGGGTGAATTCAGGTGCTCCATAACTATATAGAGGTACATAGATGTATTTTCGATCTGAACGATAGGTCTTTATTTTGAAGAAACAAACCAGAGTAAATCTAGTTTTCAACGGTGTTTAAGGATTTAAAAACTGACCCATGTAAAATTATTAATAACCTAGATTAAAATACACACTTCAGGTTTTTACAACATTTTTGAGTAATTCATTAGATAGAAAGGTACCAACTGCCTGAGTTAAAGTTGAACATACATGTATATGGATTTGAATATATTATTTATGTACCTTTTGGTCTTATATCTCATCGCGTATTTTGATTTCTTTTTATTATCATTGGTTTTTATCAATTTTATTTGCGAGTACCTGGTGAAGATAAACTCAGAAAAGTGATCGAACGCACATAATTAATGGATATCTTTCTCATTACTGGCATCATTGGTACGCTGGTGGACTGCTGGAGTATATGAGTATGCATCAGTACTGCCGTTATTTAAACCATATATTCCGTATATCCGTTGTTAACAAATGTAGAAATGATCAAAAACTCAATTTACAACTCCCACAGCAAAGTTAACCTTAGATAGGGTTGTCTGTTTTTATGTTCCTGTATGTCATAGTGCTATTAAAGTAGTTATATATATTTGTCTTCAATTTTGTTTGTTTGAATTTTTTCAGATGAAGGTAGAACAAGGCATGTGTTTCTCACGCATTATATAAAAAAAAATTGTCACAAAGTTTAGTTTATACCTCTTATATTCCATGGTACTGTATCGGTCATCATTTCTATCATTTCAAAAGAGTTTAACGCCAGAGTTTTCATTGATTCTTTCAGCTCCGTTATTTCATCATGAGAGTGTTTAATATCCATCATTATTTGTTGATTGGTCTGATCTAAATCTTTGCTTTTTAATTGATCACACTCCTCCTTCATTTGCCGTCCTCCTAATCTCTCAATGGCCTTAAAAAAATATGATATGTCTTTGTTTTTCATAAAAAAATATCCTGTCAGTATCTTTGCTTAAATTTAAGAAAATAAAAAAGTATAAGCCCCTCCTCCCATCAAAGTGGTCATAACAACATTAAGAATCACAGAAATGAATTGTAGATTTGCTTGTTTATTCCAAGCTTATATTAACTATACACACATGATTTTGTCTATTTTTGTCGGTCCATTCAACTGTATCCTTTCTAACACATCACTGGCTTTTTAATATTCGGCTCTGAACGTTAATGTTGAAGGTACATTTAAAAAACCGCTTTGGACGCCAAATATAACGTGTTGTTTTCAATTTTTATGAAGATTATATAAACCATCGTTTTGTAGAGCAATATCTCCGTAAGAAATTATCCAAATATTTTTGGTGATAAAGTTTAACAGTAGACATTGGGTTAATAGGCCTGTTTATATCGTTATTTTTTTATTATTGACTACAGGATATTAAATAATTTTGATACATTTTTGAAATAATTTCATATAGTGTTGTCTTTTCAATCCTTTTACTTCGGTATACATAATAATATGCAAAAACATTTTGTATGAAAAGTTGACAGAAAGATAAGATTTCGTGTTAATGTCATTGAGACATCTGTCAACTAGTAACCATATGTCATATAAGATTAGTTTACATCTTCCTACAAAATGAATAATATTAATAGTATAGTAATAAGGTGTGACGAGATTGCCAACAAGACCAAATGAAATGGAAGTTAACAATTAAATGTCACCGGACGGGCTTCAATTACGAGGAAAACATATCACATATCACGTTTAAAAAGGCCACGAGAAGAGTAACGGACTAAGTTAGGTTTTAAAAAAAAGTAAATAAAAACAATTAGACAAAAATAGCTACAAATTAAGACCACTGAATTACAGAGTCCTGCTTCGTTACAAGGACACACAGAAACTGTAAAATATAATTGTAAATAGCTAACCTTATTAGATCGATATAAATGCACCAAACAACCAACCAACAAATACACAAAAATGGCAAAAGACAAAATGAATAGATATGACAGTACTTGCAGCTGCTTTAAGCTAGTTTAAAGTCAACAACAAAGTAATAAAAATCATGTTAAAGATGTAATGATGGCCTTTGACTGGTTTCTTTCTGCTCTTTGGTGGGGTTGTTGTATCCTTGATTCATTCTCCGCTTCCATTCAAAGTTATTGCTATAGATAAGACCCAAAAAAATTCAATCATTAAACATCCAACTTCTAATGGACTTAGTGTAAAGTCGTCATCAACAGTCGGAGACTGACATAACTTATGCAATACCAAAATATAGGTATTGATATTTGATAAAACCTACCTCTGCTATATTATCCCATGCAGTGTCGAAATCTTTATTTGTTACTTTTCCATCATCTAAATGAGCCAGAAAATTTCTGTAGTATTTGATTGTTGTTAAATCTGCAACTTGTGTGGTTTCACCATGTGGGGGGTTTAGATTCGAGAGGTTTGAAAGGAGTATGATCATTAAGGCAATGTCAAATTTCTTGGAATCAACAACATCTGAAAACATAAAATGCGCCTTTACGAATTTAGTTCAAGGTTAGAACTTTTTACCAAAGATTAGTCAAAATATAAAACAATTTGGGATAATATAGGTGCAAAAACAGTGATTTATTTTCAAAGGAATAATCAACAATATGTGTTGGATAAGTCCCGTATCAAATTTTTAGTATGATGTCATATTTTAATAACTTAATTTTGGATGTAATATGTCTTCTGATTGGCTGATGTTGTTTTGTTTATCAGCTCATAGACATAATTTTGTCATGTGATAGGATAACGTCAGGATAATGATATTTATATGATTTGTACATGTATGTTTTACTATAAATGCTTTTAAGAAGGTTGGTTAGAATGATCGACAGTTTATTTGAATTGTCAAAGTTTGGTGCCAAATATGTTCAGATGAGATTTTTTTATTTATTGTTTATGAGGATGACACACAGTACATGGCAACAATATTTTATGTGACCAAAATCTCATAACTGGTTCGTATCTATATGACCCTTCACAAAGTTGATATACTTACCTTCAGATGTACTTATCATTAAATGATGTACAGAAAATTGTGTGGTGATCGATTTATCAGATCAAATCAGAATGTGCTCTTCTTACACTGCAACATTACTCTTAACTAGCGTGAAATCTTTAGAATAAGGTAAGTAACTATGACAACTAAGACATTTAATATACTTACTGGGAATCATAGAACACTTAATTTGTTTTTCTAAACTTACCAGGACCATGTGGAAACAAGAGGTTCCATTGTGCTTGGTTAATTATATTTTTCTTTTTCAATTCAAGCAGTTTATTATTTTCTTTCATCAGTGTGGCAGCTAAAGATGTTGGAGGAAATTCAAAATCAAATAACTTTCGTACGACACGTGATGAAATTCCAGCTAGTAACAAACTCAATCTTGCATAGTTTTCTTCCTCAGAAGAGTGAGATGCCATCATAATGTAGAATGTCAGTTTAATCAGGAGAATATACTATATTCATAAAAGAATATATATTTTTGCTACAGAAAGTCATTCTGACTGATGAAAAGTTGAATTTAGCTTTTACAATGACAAAAATCTTCATCTTTATTAACCCCTGAAAGTAAGTAAAAGTTATTAAATTCACTATAATATGAACAGATGATTTTTTTTTATTTTTTGTTACAATCAAATGAGTACTTTTACGGCTGTATTCCTGTCATGTAATGTTGTCATTTAAGCGGTAAATTTATCATTGCCGTAAAGTGCGAGGTATGGCTACCCGGTTCAACCCACCATTTTTTCATAAAATGCCTTGTATCAAGCCAAGAATATAACAGTTGTTATATACTAGCTCGTTTCTATGTATGTTGCATTCTATGTATGTTGTACTTCAGTGTTTCTTTTGTTTCGTTGTTTTGCTCTTATAGTTGATGTGCTTCTCTCGGTTTTTGTGTGTATTTTTCTCTCAATCGATTTATGACTTTTGAATAGCGGTATTACTTGATTTATTTCACATGACTGGGTGGGGTTTGAACGGTTCGCTTGTCAAGACCAGTTAATCTGTAAAAAGGTGTTTTTGGATAAACTCATTAATGAAATGTCAAGATATGGTCATTGATTTGGTTGAAATGTGTAAATACTAAACGTGTATTCTTAAAATAAATAGTGAGACACAGTTGTTGATTTTCTTGTAAACATGCATATGTTGCAACTGTAGAACACATTTATATACTTTTGTTCTTTCATTTATGCCGAGTTATTTTTTGTATGGTTGTTCGGTGGGGACTAGGGGTTTTGGGGGTGTGGGGTGTGGTCAGGTTGGTCGGTGGGGACCAGGGGTTTGGGGGATATTTTTATCTTTCAAATATCAGGATAACAGCTGAGAAAACATCAAATTTCTTGTAGAATTATTTTCTAAATTATGCAAATTATCATAAAGGTAACAGTAGTACACCGCTGTTCAATCGGCATAATTGAATTTAACAAAAACAACTACAGATAACAAAGGTAAACCGAGGGAAACACATTAACTTTGAGAGGAAAACATAGGGAAAACATAATCAATGATCTACAACAAAAGCAAAAACCAACTTACATTGACACGGACACAACTTTCATATTCCTGACTTGGTACAGGACATTTTAAGAATTAATAGTAGGTTTTACCTGGTTTTATGGGTAACCAAATCCTCTGTTGTTTTCTACTTTTTAGTATGGTGTTATTACATGTATTTTCTAACCATGTATTTTTTTCTTCAAAATATAAACTGTGTATAAGTAAAAAAAAAACACTGTGCATATAGTTGCTTTTGACCTAAGATCAAATAAATTAAGTAGCTGAATTTTTATCTTGCATTTAACTGAAATATTGAAAATAAAAATAAAATAATTGATAAAATAATACACTTCTCAGAAAAAACTATATTCAACTGTTATTTACAATGCAACGCTAATGGAAATCCTTTTTTTTTTTTTTTTTTTTAATAAATTTAAAAATTCAATGATCTTTAACATTTTACTTGTTTGGCTTTATAACTATTTTGATCTGAGCGTCACTGATGAGTCTTATGTAGACAAAACGCACGTCTGGCGTATGTCCTGGTACATTTCCTGAAACTATTCACACCACTGGATCGATGCCACTGCTGGTGGACGTTTCGTTCCCGAGGGTATCACCATCCCAGTAGTCAGCACTTCGGTGTTGACATGCATATCCATTATATGGTCATTTTTATAAATTTCCTGTTATAAAACTTTGAATTTTTCGAAAAACTAAGGATTTTCTCATCCCAGGAAAAGATTACCTTAGCCGTATTTGGCACAACTTTTTGGAATTTATGGTCTTCAATGCTCTTCAACTTTTTACTTGTTTGGCTTTATAACTGTTTTGATCTGTGCGTCACTGATAAGTCTTATGTAGACGAAACGCGCGTCTGGCGTATTAAATTATAATCCTGGTTCCTCTGATAAATATTTAAGAAAAATTACTTAAAATACTTACGTGATCAGATCCAAAATTCAAAGTTAAAATAATTCTTCAACACAAAAAACAAATAACTATTTGTTAAAACACATGTTTGTTAATAGAATCAAGTTTACAATTTGAGTTGTTAAAAGAAACACAGTTTTGTATAGAAACAGATTTTGAATTGTTTCCTCTTCGTGGTTTTAGTTATAATCCACTCAAGTGTTGGATAGAATAACAAAGAAGGAAATACAATCTATCATCTATTGTTAAATCATCGCCGATCTAACATTTTAAAATACTATAGTACAAAGATGGTTAATTCAATTATCTTTTTGAAATACATGCATGTTTTAAATACTTTTTAGGTGAAATGATATTTGTACAAAATAAAATATGATTTCGCTATTATGCTTGATATTGAATGCGTTTTTAATATCTGATGATTTTTTTAATATTAACTTGTGATAAATTAAGATAACACACTTTAATGTACTGATTTTTATTGTCTCCTCTTCCTTACAGTTGGTAAAGTGTCTAGGTGGAATCGTGTTTTTACGAAAAAAAGAAAATAACGAAAATACAGAACTCCGAGGAAAATTAAAAACGAAAAATCCGTTATTAAATGGCAAAATTAAAAGCTTAAATACATGAAACAAATAGATAATAACTGTCATATTCCTGACTTGATACAGCCATTTTCTTGATTGGATACTTTTCCACCTCAGGAATAGATTACTTTAGCTGTATTTGGTCAAACTTTTAGGAATTGTGGTCCTCAATGCCCTTCAACTTCGTACTTTATTTGGGCTTTTCAACTTTTTTGGTATTTGAGCCACTGATGAGTCTTTTAGTCTGGCGTAAATACAAAATTTAATCCTGGTTTTTATGATGAGTTCATTGGATAACAGTCGCATATAATAACATCATATTTAAAACAATCTGTGAACAAAGCAAACAGACATAATAGGTAAAAATCTCAAAAATAGGGGCAGCACTCAACATGGTGTTATAATTTTAATCACTAAAAAACAAACAAAAATCACTGTACAACAAACAAATATGTATTAAAAAACACAAAAAGGCATATAGAAAAAGCACAATAGCCAAAAACGAAAGATCAGAATAATTTTTGTTTACGATAGAACAATAACACAATAATGAGATACATAAGTACGAAGCCTCGTCATATGTAACCAAAAAACATAAAAAAAGGCATATAGACAAAGAACATTAGAAAAAATGAAAGACAAGAATACATTTTTTTTTACCGTAGAACAATAACACAATGACGGTGTGTATAAGTACAAATCCACTTCAAACGGATATATCCAAAACAGACTCAACTGTAAAAGAAGTATTAGACAAATAAAATATTACTATACTACGTTATTAAGATATAACCACCAACAACCTACACTTCAAGACCATCTTGTATTATTTGTGAAGTTGATACGGAATATTATCAACAATCTCTTGCTACATTCCGATGAAATGTTTTTTTTTATAAAAAGGACAAGACGTTCTTTGACATTCCTCTGGTTCATCAACTTTCTACTCAAACACTGTTTTACAAAGCTTGTGTAACAGTTGCAAGCTCTTGAATACCGTATGAATTAGGAAATGTATATCCCATACACATCTACTTTTGCATAGGTACTATTTCTGTACCAAAAATCTGTAGTACTGGAAATCTACTTTTAATATTCAGTACTATGTCATTACCTTAAAATTATTGTAATATTTTTTATACAGTACTTGATTTGTACTTGAAATTTAAGTACTACAGTCGCAGGCTCGACAAAAATCAAAAGTTTTGATATAACTTAATTAAAAAAAAGATCGAGATATTGAGTTATCCAGAAGTTCTTCTACTTTTATTTTTAAAAGATTCACATATTTTTAATATCACAATACTACGCGAGTAAACAGTTTCACGGTATTTCTGAAACCATATTTCGACTATTTTACCGATTATGTCTGTTTTTTGTTCACTCATCGTTGTAAAAATAACGGAATTTGATGCGACTGTCATAAAAGTATGAGGTTTAGCGCTATAAAACCAGGTTCAATCCACCATTTTTAACATTTGAAAATGTCTGTACCAAGTCAGGAATATGCCAGTTAGTGTCCACGTTTCATGTGTTTTATCCTTTGATTTTGCCATTTGATTAGGGACTTTCCTTTTTGATTTTTCCTCGGAGTTCAGTATTTTTGAGATTTTAGTTTTTTCTGAAAACCCTCTTTCACTGCGGACATAGTTTTTGTCAATTTTCTTTTCGAAAGTTCTTGAATACCGTAGGATTTGTTATACAATGTAATGTTTATTGAAGCAACGAAGGACTTATGATTCGCTTATATCTCATCCTTGTCAAATAATATGGTTTTGTATGTGGCATTACCTGAGTGCTCATTTATTCCTAATTACTTAACAAAGCACTCGTAGTAGTACGATTACAAACAAAGACAATATCATTTGAAGATTATTCCGCAGAAACAACAACATAACTACCATGAAGAGTTGATAGGCATTTCAAACCTCTTTGCATCTGAAAACGGACTTTGATCGAACATTCACACAGTTTTTCAACTTATGAATGCGACATTTTATCAGAGACCTGATTGTTTTGACTCATTGTGATAGAGTGTCCAGTTCAACTTCTCGTATATAGCCAATTATCTGGCGTAGTCCTCAATAAAATCCATAATTATTTACAAGTTATGGTACCAATTGATGTGTTGGGGTTCTCTAAACAGAGGACCATGAGACATCCCTTTTCTGAAATGTTCATGTTAAATTATGTTTAGATCCCCAGCAGTTACATGGCCAAAGGGTCTGTAAATATAAGGCAAGTTGATACAGTAATATGTCAGAATTTTGTTTTTTAAATATTGCTCTTTATCAAGTTCCTACAATGCTTGTTTATAATTGAAAACTTTGGGTGCAATGGCTTGGTGTATTTTGAGGATACCATTAGACCAGATTGATTTTGAAAGTAAACGGGAATTTCATACTAAAAAAGGAAGATAGGAAACAATTTAAACGTGAAAACAAACGGACTAATTCAAATTATACATTGTACGTAAAAACAAATATGAGAGACATGATCAACGTCACCAACTTAATTACAGGCTCTTCATTTGAGACATGCACATAAAGAATGAAGCTGGGTTTACCATGTTTGCAAGCGCTCAACCATTCTCATAACTTTGGACAGCAGTGTATATTCGACTATTTATTAGGTATCTATCGCCTTTCAATTACAACACAAAATAGGTGGGCATGTAAAAATTAGTTTCAAATGGTTGAACTCAAAAGATCGGCACAAAGCACAAATAAACTAACTTACATAAAAAGAATAGACACAAAGCACCGATATAAGAGTATTATAAATACCAAAAAGCTAGATCAGAGCCAATTACAACTGATAAATTATTCATATTTTCCAAGAATAAAGTTTCAAACATTACAGTTTCATATATACTTTTTTCTCGATGAGTTGATTCGATATTTGTAGAACTTGAAAATAAGAACAATGTCAAATACGAAGATGAGTAAGACCAAGCATATTTTTATATTTGGTCACACATCAATAAACACCATGTCAGCTTTCTTTCCTTCAGATAATAGTGGCTGAAAATATGGATACATAAGCTAAATATTCACAGTTAAATAAGTGTAAGGAATAAATGATCAGGTAACCAAGTTTAGAATCAGTGCACATAACTTAAAATAGAAAAGGAAAGATACAAATGAAGATTCATTCATTAATAAAATTATGAATGAACTAATAAATAGTTTGGTAAAGACTGGAAGAGCAAAATTAAGTAGTAAAACATGAGTAGCACCATCATCTCTTTCAATAATACAAGGGTACCAATTGTGTTCACTCACTCATTATATTTAGGAATGCATTTTGTTTGTTGTCTGCCTTTTCCTATACAGATTTCGTTTTATTGTTATATATTGTAATTAAAAAAACAACGCCACAATTATTTGTAAACTTTAAATTGAACTGTAATTGTACTGCTTTTCGGGGCATCTTGATTGACAAATAAAAAAATGTAGTTGTTGTTGGTGTTGTAATTGATAAGTTCGAACCTGAAGCCGTCTGACACGTTTGAGACGTTTGTGGATCTTATACTAGTGTAATACTTTATATAGATATAGGAAGATGTGGTGTGAGTGCCAATGAGATCAGCTGAATAGCAACCTTTCCTCATTATGATGGCAAAATCAAACCTTAACAGTGTAATTATACTAAATTGGGCATGTCTTATGAAAATCAAAACATCTATAACAACATTGTAAAATACACTTAATTCCTTACTATAAATAAGTTTAACTAATCAATCACGGAAAAGAGGGCAGCCAGTTTAGGTAATTAAATACTCATCATTGATATTGTCATATTTATAAATTAACTGTTTACAAAACTTTTGAAATTTTGAAATAATTAGGCTTTTCTACCTCACAAATTGATTACCTTAGCTGTATTTGACAAAGTTTTAAGGAATTTGGGTCTTCAGTTTTGAATTTTGTTTTAAGTCTCATTTTGGTACAAATTGCCAAACTGAATTAAAGACAAAAAATCATAAAATCATTCGTAAATTTGAAAATGATACCGTGCGATGTTATTATCTTTCAATAAAAGCCCCCAATTAGGTTACACTAATTTCATAATATGTTGGTTGGTAATGTAACGAATGCACTTCTTTATCTATCGCTAAATAATAAAATGATGAAACACCGTTAATTTTTTCCTCAACATAATACATATGATTATGCTTTGATTATAAGTGCAGATTAATTTGATCAAACAACTGTCAGATTCCATTCTATTTTCATCGAGCTTCACTGAGGAGACATTGATTTATCGAAGTTCACATCTGGTGCAGAAAAAAGGCTTATATTTTTGGTACTGACTCCCACTATATTTTTTTTTCATCGAGCTTCACTGAGGAGACATTGATTTATCGAAGTTCACATCTGGTGCAGAAAAAAGGGTTCTATTTTTGTTACTGACTCCAACTTAATTTGTTCTCATTTACCTTGTTCCGTTAGTTCGTTTTTGTTTTCCTCCGTTTTTCTTTCGATGATATTTTCATTCTTATCAGTTTCTGTACAACCTACAAGACTAACAGTTTGGATTGAGTCCTCAATTCCTGTTTTCCTAAATGAATTTTTTTCTTTATTCGTTGTCTTTTTTAGTTTGCCAATTATTCTCTAGTCTTTATATTTCAGCCCCAAATTCAATCTGAACATTGTTTTTTCAGTTCTCTATATTTCAAAAACCTTTGTTTTTAATTCTTTCTTTTATAACCTTAATTTTCGGCTTGACGTCGTCACTTTCTGGACATAACTGTCTATTATGTCAATCAAATCAAGACCCTCATACTTTTTTCATCTATGAGTACATTAATCTTTTTTTCTGAGATTTTTTTTTTTTTATCTCACCCGTGTTTGCGAACAAGATTAGAATAGTGGCAATAATGTTTAAAAGTATGCTGCTCTGCACGTTGTCACCTCTCAACTTCAGATAGAAAATGAAGCAGTGAACTCAGCGGGAAAGATAATGATAAAAGATACATACTGGTTTGGGCCCATATCTGGTTGGATTTTTGTTTCCTGCTAATTCAATCATAGTGATCAAGAAGTTGAAGATAAAATCCTGGCATCTAAACGATTCACAGAGGGTTGAAACACTTAACATTAGTAACCAAAAATAAATTTTGAAAAAAATAATACGCATGTGATTTCAGATCCAAATGCAGGTACGTATTTTCCCTCATATCTTTGTAAATTTTAATAATCAAATTACCAACAAAAAATACGTTACAAATGGTAACCAATTTGTTTTTTATATTTCGATGTAACGATAATCAAAGTTTAAGTGCGTACTCAAACAGTTCTATTTAATTCTTTCGTGGATCGACAGACTGAAGATTTTCATAAGTAAAATAACTGATACAACACGACGTGTGTCACATTTAGAGCAGGATCTGTTTACCCTTCACGAGCATCTGATATTCCACCCATTTTTATGGGGTTTGTGTTGCTTAGTCTTTAGTTTTCTATGTTGTGTCTTATGTACTATTATTTGTCTGTTTGTCTTTTTCATTTTAGTCAAAGCATTGTCAGTTTATTTTCGATCTATGATTTGATTGTCCCTCTGGTATATTTCGCCCCTCTTTGACTCTAGAAACTACCCAGAAAATATGAAATTTGTTTGAAGTTATGTACTAACTTTTCTGTTTTTGGTAAACTTCGTAAAAAAAAGAGCACAAATCAAAAGAAATTATAGAGAAATTAAGGTTCCAACTCCATCATACCTTAGTATGACTAAAATGTTTGAACTAATCGCTGAAAACCATAATATGACGACCACTAATACTATTATCACAACGTACGACCATATAATAACTCTTATTGTAGTTCTTATCATTGAAACTTTATAATATCTCTCAATAGAATGTATTTATCAAATGAGGACCTCTTGATTTCCCCTATGGTTGTTCTTTTCTAATCACTAGACATTGCACATGTTATAAGTATGCCAATGTGCACGAATATCTCTTAAAACGACTCATATGATTTCTTCTGATCATTTTTTACCTTATTAAGACTCTTTTGGTTATTTTTTTATCACTAGAATCCTGATATTGTTTCAAAGATAATCGTTGCAACTGCATATCACCTTATAATGACTCGTATGTTCTTATCGCTGAAAAACCATTATGATTCTTTATGACAGTGCATGCATGATAACAATTGTAGTTTCTGACAGTATAATAAACAATTTATTCACAATTAGTTTGTACATACATTCAATAGAATGACAATGAAAGATATGCCTTACAGTGTAAAACATAGAATTTAAGAAATAGAATAAGTATCAAAAGAAAAGATGGACATTTGTATTCAATGTACGAAACCATTTTGTTAAAATTATCAAAATCAAAAGCATATCTAGATGAACATTGTAAGAATATCGTTTGACCAATTTCCATATTCTCAAATAATATCTGGTAAATGATCCATTCACTAATTTCGATATCAAATCCTTTAAGAATAGAAATATATGTCTTAAAAAACGAAACAAATGTGAAAAGCCATATGAGTTTCAGTAATATCATCAATTCTCCATCGGTCTATAAAAGATATCTTACAGAAGTGACACATTTAGTAAATTTCTTCAAGTTAAAATGTCAACCATTTTACAATATAAACGTGTTTGTATCCCTCAAAATAGTAATATATATTCATAACAGAAATGTTATATTATGCTACAATATTTTCTTATCATTTTGCGACAGCAGTACACGTTTTCATACATTACACACTCTGCTATATTGTAATTTGTTAAGATGTCTCAATTAATACATTACGCTCATGTATGTTCACACTAATCTTACTTTTCGATTTGCGGGATTTAAATATCAGTAAGTTAATGTGGTCTTGATTGACGCCAGGAAAAAATCTCATAAATAGCGGCATAATTTTTTTGAAGATTTAAATCTATGAAATCAGCATTTTGTATATGATTATACACCGTTATCATCCCCAGGACGGCATTGACATCAAACTTTTTTTAGTATTCTTGTGGCATATACTAGCTCAAATTTATACATCTCCGAAAAATAAAGCATACATAAGAAAGATGAAAATATGTCAATCGTCGCAATAGACAACTTTCGAGTTCGATGCATTTCCATCAAAAACTCTGGTTTTAGTGAACGTCATGTGTGCGTTTAGGGGCGTCGGCACTTCCATTCCAATGTTGAGCGAGTGGTTGGAAAACTATAATTCTATTTTATACGAATTATTCGGCCAATTGAATTCTCAAAATTGACCATCAGCATTGCTGTCATTCGGGAATTGTCATTAAGTACCTACAGAACAACCATTATGTCTAGTTTATCCTGCACAATGACGATCACTAAGACGCTTGATAAACGTAAATAGTGCAGGGATACAGGCGACCCCCTCTATCTGGTAAATGACGTCATAAAGGCGCGTATAATTGACGCTTTTTTTTCCGGTGACGGATGTACTCGAAAGTGGTCTATTGTGTCAAATTTTGATCTTTTTCTTAGTTACGTCAAGTAAATCTGCAAATCTCGAAATCAAGTCTTCGCGAAGTCGTCAGGAAAAACTTAATTCAAAATAAAATGAAGCATTCGCGAAAAAAGTTAGTGTCATTTAGCTTATTTCAGTACATAAAAAATAAAAAAAATTACAGCAGTAAATTAAAGGTATATAAATCAATTGTCAGTAAATTATCATATATATATTTGTACACTGTCAATACACCACAGTACAATATTTATTCAAAATGTTTGTGTTAAGAATTCACTACGTAAATATATCAGCCAAATTTGAACATGTAAAGTAATTCTTAAAAACAACAAAATTTGATTCCGCAACAGCAGAAACAATTTTGATTCTGGTCATCCTCATTAGATTCATTACAGTCTTCTTCGCTGTCTAACAACATTCTCAAAATTTCTGTGTGACCCTTTTCCTCAGCCATCATTACTGGTGTCTTACCCATGCATTCATTTATACTACAGTCTGCTTCCTCGTCTAACAACATCTCTTCTATTTTAGTATGACCATATTCACAAGAAATCATTAAAGGTGTCCAACCAATACTATCGTATCGATCATAGTCTGCTTCTCTGTCTAACAACAACTGTAATATATCAGTCAAACCGTGTTCACATGCTTTTGCTAGCAGTGTCTGGTAATCTTCATTACATTCATTACAGTCTTCATCGATGTCTAACAAAATTCTCACAATTTCTGCGTGCCCCTCTTCACAAGCCATCATGACTGGTTTCCAACCCATACAATCATGTCTACTACAGTCTGTCCCTCGATCCAACAACATCTCTACTATTTCGGTATGACCTTGCTCACTGGAAATCATTAAAGGTGACCGACCTATACTGTCACATTTACTATAGTCTGCCCCACTTTCTATCAACATCTTGAATATTTCTGTATGACCATATTCGCAAGAAATTAATATAGGTGTCTGATCATAACTATCGCTTTTATTACAATCTGCTCCTTTGTCTAACAACATCATTACTATTTCTGTATGACCATGTTCACAAGCAATCATTACAAGTGTCTGATCATTGTAATCATGCTGGTTAATGTCTATGCCTATGTCTAACAACATTTTAACTATTTGTGTATGCCCATTTGCACAAGCTTTCATAACAGGTGCCTGACCCCTTCTATCACATTTTTTGAAATCTGCTCCTCTGTCTATTAACATCTCAAATATTTCTTTATGACCATGAACGCATGCCTTCGATACAGGTGTCTGGTCATATTCGTCACATGTATTACAGTCTGCTCCTATGCCTAACAACATACTAACAATTTCTGTATGATTATCTTCAGAAGCTATCATCAGAAGTGACCATCCTATACAATCAATTATATTAACGTCTGCTCCTTGATCTATTAACATCTTTACTATCTCTGTATGACCATATTCACAAGCTTTCATCACTTGTGACCTACCAATTCTGTCACATTTATTACAGTCTGCTCCTCTCTCTATCAACATTTTCAATATTTCTACATGACCATGTTCGCAAGCAATCATTCCAGGCGACTGGTCATACTTATCACAAATATTATAGTCTGCATCTCTGTCTAACAACATCTTCAGTATTTCTGTATGATTATGTTTACAAGCATTCATGACAAGGGTCTGTTCGTTTTCATCTTGTTGATCAATGTCTACTTCTTTGTCTAACAACATCTTCACTATTTGTGTATGACCCTTTACACAAGCCTTCATTACAGGTGAGTAGCCCCTCCTATTGCATTTGTTATACCGTACTCCTTTCTCTAATAACAGTTTTACTATTTCTGTATGACCATATTCAGAGGCCTTCAGTAAAGGTGACGTATTATTACAGTCACATTTATTGTAGTCTGCTCCTCTCTCTAAAATCATCTTAAATATTTCTATGTGACCGTATTCGCAAGCCTTCATTAAAGGTGACTGTTCATTACAATCACATTGACCCCAATCTGCTCCCCTGGCTAATAGTATCGCTACTATTTCTGTATGTCCAAATTCACAGGCTTTTATTAAAGGTGACTGAGTATAATAGTCAGATTTATTATAATCTACTCCTTTGTCTAAGAACATACTTAATATTTCTGCATGGCCATGTTTACAGGCAATCAAAACAAGTGATTGACCTATCCGGTTACATGTATTACAGTCTACCCCTCTGTTTATCAACATCTTAACTAAATCTGTGTGGCCACGCTCAGTTGCTATCATTATATATGATCGACCTCTGATGTCACTTTGATTCAAGTCCGCTCCTCTATCTAACAGTATTTTCATTATGTTTGTGCGACCATTTTCACAAGCCATAATTAATGGTGTTTGACCCCACTTGTCACATTCAGTATAATCTGCTCCATTGTCTAACAAAATCTTGACTATTGCTTTATGACCATTTTCAGAAGCTATCATCAAAGATGACCGACCCCAATAGTCACACATATTATAGTTTGCTCCTCTGTCATGCAACAGTTTAACTACTTTAGTATGGCCATGTTCACAAGCCATTAGTACAGGTGAACAACCGGTATAGTCACACATATTGTAGTCTGCTCCTCTGTCTAACAACGTCTTTATTATTTTTGTATTACCATATTCACAAGCAACCATTAAATGTGAACGATCCCTTTTGTCACATTTATTGAATTCTTTGTCTATTTTCAATAACATCTTAATTATTTCCTCATAACCATATTCATAAGCTATCATTACCGGTGACTGTCCAATTTTGTTACATGTATTATAGTCTGCACCATTAACTAACAACATCTCAATTATATCTGTATCAAACTGTTCACAGGCAATCATAAGAGGAGATTGGTCATCAATATCACATTTATTACAGTCTGCTCCTCGGTCTAACAATATCTTCAATAATTCTGTTCTACTATTATCACAAGCTTTCATTACAAGTGATTCACCACGTTTGTCACATATATTTTTGTCTGCTCCTTTGTCTAAAAACTTCTCCACTATTGCTGTATGACCATGTTCACAAGCGATTATGAAAGGTGACTTATCATTATTGTCACATTTATTATAGTCTGCTCCTTTGTCTAACAATATCTTCACTACTGCTGTATGACCATATTCGCAAGCTCTGTGCAAAGGTGACTGGTTATCTTTGTCACATTTTTTAAATTCTGCTCCTCTGTTTAACAGTATTTTTAAAATGTCTGCATCACCACGATTACATGCCTTATAGACAGATGACTGATCATTCCAATCACATGTATTATAGTCTGCTCCCCTGTTTATCAATATTTCTACTATTTCTGTAAAACCTTCGTCACAAGCCGTCATCAAAGGTGACTGGTCCTGAAAGTTACACTTATTATAGTCTGCCCCTCTTTCTAACAAAATCTCTACTATTTCTGTGTTACCAAATTGGCATGCCTTCATTAGAAGAGAGTCTCCATTAGAGCTACATTTATTAATGTTTTCTTCTCTGTCTAACAACACGTTTACTATTTTTTTATCGCCATGTTTGCAAGCCATCATTAAAGGTGACTCTCCAAAATCGTCACATATATTATAATCTGCACCTATGTCCAACAACATCTTTACAATTTCTGTATGACCATTGTAACAAGCCATACTTATAGGTGATTTGTTCCATTCGTCCAAATTATTACATTCAGCTCCATTGTTTAACGACATCTTTACTATTTCTGTATAACCATGTTTACAAGCTACCAATAAAAGTGATTGACCTCTCCTGTCACATTTATTACAGTCTGCTCCTCTGTCCATCAACAACTTCACTATTTCTGTATGGCCGTGTTCACAAGCAGCCATTAAAAGTGTCTGACCCCATCTGTCACATAGATTACAATCTACTCCTCTGTCTAAAAAAGTCTTTACTATTTCTATATGACCAAGTTCACAAACCTCCATAACAGGAGACTTTTTATAAGTACTGCATTTAGTACAGATTTGACCCCTTTTTAACCAAATACTTATTACGTCATTATGATTCATGTCACATGTCTCTGTTTCATCATTATTATCAAAGGTTGTAAAGACTGCACCTTTGTCTAACAACATGTTCAGTATTTCGTTATGACCATATTTAGAAACCATATTTACAAGTGAACTTCCACTTGAATCGCATTCATTATAGTTTGCCCCTCTGTCTAACAATATCTTTACGGTATCTGTATGACCATTTATACAGGCTACATATATAGGTGACGAGTCTAAATTATCATATTTATTACAGTCTGCTCCTCTGTTTAACAATATTTTCACGGTTTCTGTATGACCATTTATACAGGCTACATATATAGGTGACGAGTCTAAATTATCATATTTATTACAGTCTGCTCCTCTGTTTAACAACATCAATACTGTTTCTGTTTGACCATTTTCACAAGCTGCTGTTAAAAGGGATCGAGAATGTGAGTCACATTTGTTACAGTCTACACCACTGTCTAACAACATCTTTACTATTTCTGTATGACCATGAAAGCAGGCTATCATTGCAGGTGGATAGCTATTTTTCCTAGATTTTTTATAGTGTACTCCCCTATCTAACAACGCCCTGATTATTTCTGTATGACCATATAAACATGCCCTCGTGACAGGATACTGACCGTCGGAAGTACCTTTGTTAATATTGACACCAAAATTGCAACACCACAGAAATAAATCAATATCTCCTATAGAGCAAGAATACATTAAAGCAGTATCATAGTCACCGTCCTGCTCTTCCTCGTCGTCATCGTCTTCGCCGTCATCGACGTCCTCAAACTCGGTATTGTCATTGTCCGTGTCTGCCTCGCTTTGCTCGTTATTGTTATTTTCCTCTTCGACCTGCTCGTTGTCATCTTCCACTTTCTCTTCATCCATATTCTCATCATCCATCTCTTCCTGCTCATCATCATTAAATTCGTCCTCTTGCTCGTCTTTCGTGTCCTCTTCGTTCTCCTCCTCTACTTTATCATATTCCTCCTCCACATCATCATCATCATTATCATCATCATCACCGCCGTCATCAGCATCATCATCATCATCATAATCATCATCATCATTATCATCATCATCATCATTACCATCACCATCATAATCATCATCATCATAATCATCATCACCATCAATATCATCATAATCATTATCATCATCATCACCATTATCATCATCATCATCATCATCATTATCATCATCATCATCATCATTTTCGTCACCATTATCATCGTCATCATCATCA
The DNA here is from genome assembly GCA_019925275.1 of Mytilus edulis. Classification (NCBI taxonomy): domain Eukaryota; kingdom Metazoa; phylum Mollusca; class Bivalvia; order Mytilida; family Mytilidae; genus Mytilus; species Mytilus edulis. The sequence continues at coordinate 114,211,898 of CM034350.1, read as the reverse complement.
TTATCATCGTCGTCGTCGTCATCCTCGTTGTCGTCGTCATTATCATCATAATCATCACCAGTATCATGTTCATGTTTATTACATAAGTGTGCTAGCTCTCTCTGGTATGATATATCAAGTTTTTTCAGATATGACAGAAACTTATTTCTAAATTCAGGCATCTTCATATTAATGTTATTAAAAACATCTTGAACTTTTCTCTTTGACCAATCATCAATCATTCTCTCTAAGAAAATCAAATGATACTCTGGAGATATAACAGTAATGAACTGCTGCATATCAGCGTTTCTCTGTAATAAAAATCTTTCTTTAATCAGTCCACTCGCTGCATTTTTTATCAAGCAATAGGTTATTTCTTTACCAAAAAAGTACACCAGAAAGTCAAATATTTTATCATGTATAATTTTGTACATGTTCTGCTCTTTTTTTATAAACGTATCTTTAAGTGATTTAAGTTCGTCTTGTATGGCAAGTCTAGATGTTCCCCTGTCCAATCTACATGCCTCACAGGTATTTTCAATAACAGTCATGGTTTCTTTATTCACCTCGCCTGTCAACATTTCTTCGTTTAACTTGTTGTTAAACATAACACATAAAGCCAAGGCACAGTATTTTATGTAATGCCCTTTCTTAAAAAGCTTGTCAATCTCTGCTTCATAAACTGAAAATGGATTCTGAAAGAAATCTTTAACATTAAGGTTTGGATTATTGTGATACAGTTTACATAAAAGAGGGAAACAATCATATATATGATAATAGTCAGTAATCTCAGGAGCTTTTGCTTTCAAATATAGTTCTGCTATTGCTTGTTTGTCAGTTTTTGACAATCGAATTTTGTTTGATGACAAGTCACATACACATGATTGAAAAACTGATAAAAATTGAAACTTTTCATCTTTGAATACTTGTAACCTACATGCTGCAATTAGTTTCGTCTCTTTATTTAGGAGAATTTTATTTAAATCTTCCTTTAATGGTTCCCAATTTCTGATGTCACTCTGATCGACAGAAAAGTTTCCACATAAATCATCAACAACAAACAATGTTTTCTTATTTGGATTGTTAAACTTTACAATGTCACCTGGATTTGTCACCAGAATAATATCATACTCTAGCTCTGCCATTTGTAAAGCTACGTGTCGGAGAATAGAAGTTTTTCCTACACCAGAACTAGCTGTTATCGTCACAGTACTGTTTTCTTTAACGCATTTGAGTACATGTTGGGCAGCTCGTGTGTTTATAAACATTTCATCATCATTGGTTTTCCATTCTTTTAGGGTGTCTTTTATTCTTGCTGAAATATGAATAAAGAAATATTCATATACATGGAACATACACTCTTTAAACTTTAGAATCATAGTGAAATAGTTGATCTTATAAATAAGCAATTGCCTGTTGTTTTACAACCAAATATTGCGGTACATACATGACATATGACCTTATATTGAAAAAAACGTAAACAACGTATACGCTAAGATTCGAACCCATTGACATCAGATGAATTTGGCTATACATTTTATATCCGTGATGATTATATAAATCTATATCTAGTCTCTAGCTTGTTTCCTATGTTGAGTTTTGTGTGCTGTTGTTTGTCGGTTTTTCTGTTTTTCTATTTGTCTGTTTGTCTGTTTGTGCTTTTCTTTTTTCAGCAATGGTATTGTCAGTTTATTATCGATCTTTGAGTTTGACTGTCCTTATGGTATCTTTCGCCACTCTTTTGGGATCCTCCTAACATGTTTAACCCCGCCACATTCTGTATGTATGTGCCTATCCTAAGTCAGTAGCCTGCATAACAGTTGTTGTCGTTTGTTGATATGTTACCTACTAGTATTTGCTTTTCGTTAATTTTTTTTTCATAAATCAGGCAGTTAGTTTTCTTGTTTGACAAATAGAAGTATGTTGTTAAGCATGTTTATACTAACCTTTGCATGAAGACTAGTTTGAATTGATTTAAATTTGTCATTTCGGGAGCTGACTATGCGGTAAGAGCTTTGTTCATTGAAGAAGGCCTTACGATGACCTATAGTTGATATTTCTTGGTCATTTGGTCTGTTGTGGAGAGTTGTCTCATTGGCAATCATATCACATCTTCTTTTTTATATTGGTTATTCAATGAATTTTTACTTATGAAGACTTAATTGAGATGAATGCTTGCGTGGTGAAATGGAGAATGGAAACAGGGAATGTGTCAAGGGGACAACAAGTCGACCAAACAGCATACAACATCCCATCAATAATAAACATAGAGCGATACAATGATGCACCAAAAGGCGTGATTAAGATAGCCCCTTAACAAAATTGAGGAGCAGTTCAGGGGAAATGTACGTCACACTAAACTCAACCATTGTAGAATAAATAAACACCCAGCAATAAAACTAGAATTAAAAGAATCCCAATAGTTATCAAAGGTACCAGGATTATAATTTAGTACGACAGACGCGCGTTTCGTCTACATAAGACTCATCAGTGACGCTCATATCGAAATAGTTATAAACCAAACAAATACAAAGTTGAAGAGCATTGAGGATCCAAAATTCCAAAAAGTTGTGCAAAATACAGCTAAGGTAATCTATGCCTGGGATAAGAAAATCCTTAGTTTTTCGAAAAATTCAAAGTTTTGAAAACAGGAAATTTATAAAAATGACCACATAATTGATATTCATGTCAACACCGAAGTGCTGACTACTGGGTTGGTCCAAAGTCTGATGGAAGAAAAGGTAATAGAACAAATGACAATGATATATCAATTAACAAAGGCCTGCAAGCAGCAACTGACTTACCAGCTACATACATCAATTAAACTGATTGAACATTTATGTCTTCATCATACGAAATCAAGCGCAATACCTCTCTTGAACACGATGTAGGTGAACACTTTTGTCATTTATTGGATTTGGACGCAAAATGATTTTGCAATCGTTTGTTTTGAATGTAATTGACGACGATATTTCAAAGGCATATATAACTTATTCATCTGTCTAAGGTGGTATCCAACACTAACACTGAAATCAATTTGGCTCGTTTAATTTAAAAATAATTTTGACAAAGCATTTAATTTGACCCTTCTACAAAAACATAAAGATTTCAGAAATTGTGAACTAAGTTTTGATCACTGAGAAGCTTTATATTCCCTTTACAAAACAGTTTAATTAGTTATCAAAGGTATCAGGATTATAATTTAGTACGCCAGACTCGCGTTTCGTCTACACAAGACTCATCAGTGACGCTCATATCAAAATATTTTTAAAGCCAAAGAAGAACAAAGTAAAAGAGCATTGAGGATCCAAAATTCCCAAAAGTTGTGCCAAATACGGCTAAGGCAATATATGCCTGGGATAAGAAAATTCTTAGGTTTTTTTTTTAAATAAAAGTTTTGTTAACAGGAAATGTATTAAAATGACCACATTATTGATATTCATGTTTACACCGAAAAGTTTACCACTGGGCTGGTGATACCTTCGGGGACGAAACGTCCACCAGAGGTGGCATCGACCCAGTGGTGAAAAAAGTTATCAAAGGTACCAGGATCATAATTTAGTACGCCAGACACGCGTTTCGTCTACATAAGACTCATTAGTGACGCTCATATCAAAATATTTATAAAGCAAAACAAGTACAAAGCTTAAGAGCATTGAGTATCCAAAATTCCCAAAGTTTTACCAAATGCGGCTTTACCAACTCTCCATCCATTATTTGGATGGAGAGTTGTATCATTGGCACTCACACCACATCTTCCCATATCTATTTACAAACGTTTAGCTGATCATGACTTTTCAGAGTTATTCCCCTGTAGTTTGAGTACCACCTTAACCTAACTTATCTCTCTCTATTTTCAAAACTATGCCCTATTAGTGCAACAATATGTCTGTATAAGACTTTTCTCGCATGGATTTCGAATTTTTAACTTTTTTCCGTAAGATCAAGTGACTTTTCGAAAGATACTATTTGTAAGCAAGTAACTGACTATTGTAAGATGAGTGTTTGTAAAAGATTTTTTTGCAAAGGTTCTTAGAGACAGGAGAGTAATTAAAGCCCTCTCCCTTTTTTCCAAAGCTTGTTGGTTTTGTTTTATGTTTTCTGTTACATTCCATGATTTTCGCGTTTCGGCTGTATACTATGAACATACGTATATTTTGAATGAAGTGTATTTGCTATTTGCTATCAATCCCAAGTTGTTTCTCCACAGCGATCACTGCTATAATATATGAAGAGTATCTATATATTATAGGAGTATAATCAAAGTATATATGCAGAATAAAGTGAAAATAAATGTCCTGTCCCCGACAAATTTATGTTTAAAAAGTTTAAAACCAGAAGTCTTGCCTATGACTTCAACGTCCGTATGATGTCGGAAACAATATCCGGACGCCTTTTCCCCGGTTTTTTCTCAAAAATAACCCAAACTGAATAGTCATAAGAATGGATGACAAATGCGATTATGCATGTACCTGTAGGAAACAGAGGCGTGATGATCAATTTATTGCGGAGGTAGGAGAAGCGATACACAAACTAAGGTCTTTTCGTTTAATAGTATAGATATGATTGGTTAAATGACTTACCGTTTTGACTAGATATTATATATAGGGTGTCTTGAAAAACTTGGGGTTAGTTACCATATAACCTGGGTCGCAATTCCGAACGTTTTGAAATAGGAAAAATCCGTAGCTCTATGGTCCGCAAATAGCTGACTAAGCGGTATGGGTTTTGCTCAATGTTGAAGGCCGTACGGTTTCCTATAGTTGTTAATGTTTGTGTCATTTTGGTCTTGTGGATAGTTGTCTCATTGGCAATAATACCACATCTTCTTTTTTATAGTGACCTAATACGATATGTACGGAGTCAGTAAACTACATATGGAAATTCGAGCTTTGCTCTCGACCCATATGTAATTTACTGACTCCATACATATCGTTTTAGGACAATGACAAACCCTTTAACTTATATTATTATGACAATCCAGTTTCTTGTATAGGATTTTATTCATGATATAATAAAAAAGTTAAAATAGTACATGAACCATCCTTCTGTGAAGAAAATTCAGACAGTTCTTTATCACCAAAGCTTATAACACTTTTTCTTTACTACTGCATATAAAAAACTAGGACTAAAATCAACTTCAAAAAGACAGTAAATTTGAAAGTAAAGATAAAAAAAGGATGAACAGTGTCAATTTAAGGAGAAGATATTAAAGAAGTAGACCAACTTACTTATTTAAGAAGCATCATGAATATAATTGGTGTGTCAGATACAGACAGCAAAATTAGTAATTCTCGACAAGTTTTTACTATGTTGAAGCCAGTTTGGAAATCAATAGTATTTACAGAAAATACCAAAATTCGAATTTTCAACACCAATGGGCAATCCTTTTTTATGGAGCAGTAACCTAGAGAAATAAAGCAGGGGAACAACATCAAATCCAGGTTTTTATCAACAAATGCCTGCGCCAAATTTGTAAATTTCCGTAGCCGGAAAAAATAAACAACAATGCTTATGGGAAAGAACCAACCTGGAACCAGCAATTAAAAAGATAAAGAAGAGAACATGACAATAGATTGGGCACACTTTGAAGAAACATGTAAGTATCATCACTAGACATGCATTTGAATGGAACATCGGAGACCGGCGAAACTATTTCACAGCTGGAGAAAATCAAGGCACAAGGAGCTCGAGGAAATTGGATATACCTGGAGCGAGGCAAAAATAGTAGCCCAAAAAAGAGTAAGGTTGAAAGCGACTTTGGCAGCCCTATGTGCAATAAGACATGAAGAGATTAGGTCAAGTATGTCAAATAAAGCGTTACGAGGTCCTTTTGGCAAATTTATAATGTTTTGTTATGATGTATACTATTTACCTCTTATATTCCATGGTACAGTATCTTTCATTATTTTTCTAGTTGATGTTACATCTACATGGTCTTCCTTTGGCAATTCATAAGATCCCTTGATTTCATCATGGGACAACTTCAGACTTTTGAAATATTCTTTCAGTTCTTTGATTTCATCTTTAGAACGTTTGATGTCCATCATAATTTCTTGGTTGTTCTGATCAAAAGGCTTTATTTTCAAATTGTCACACTCCTGTTTCATTTGCTGTCCTCCTAATCTACCACAGGCCTAGAAAAGATATGATTTCATTGTACTTTTCACGAAATATCTAACGATATATATATATATATATATATATTGTCGAAATCTAGATCTGGTGTACTAAAGAAATATTGACACCGAATGTTTGTGGTACAACATCGTAGCCACAAGTTAACAATTTTTTTTTTCTTTCTGTGACGTATTAAATTTATATTCAGATCCATTTTGTTACATCTTGTGATCAATTTTATTTGGCAATCGTCAATGGCAGTCAACAGGGTTTAAGAACATCAGTTGTTCGACCTGTTAGTCAAATGCGTTTTGTTTAAATATACTTTTTCACTTTTTTTGTCTTTTGGAAAATGTTGTTTGTGCTGTTTTTAGACCCTTCTACAACGAAATTTGTTTGACATGCACACGTATAAAAATTGCGGCTTTTATCCAACGCAATCATAGGTTTGAACGTAGTTTTCAATTTAGACTCGTTTATATATATATATATATATACAACTCGTCTAAACATCAACCCAACAATGTTAGATCTGTAAATTTGCTTTCGCAAATTTTTGGTTCTTCCCTCACCGGGATTCGAACCCATGCTACTGTGATATCGTGACACCAAATCGCCTGCACTGCAGCCGTCCCGCTAGACCACACGACCACATGGGCTCTCAAAAGAAGAGCTTTTGGTGGGCATGTGTTACCTTTCCACGTCAGTTTTAATCTAGCGGCGTACTACAGTACATGATATATAAGGCATGAAGATGTTATTGTTACAGATCAGCTAAATTATCTATAGTAAAGGATCCTACAAATTAATGTAAGATACAGTCACAGAAAATAATTATATTCATAAGTACGTCAGAGTCAGTGACAACCCTATAACAGATGTATCCATGTACATATATATAACTAATTCGATCCCTAACATCACTGACATTGATTGTCGAAATCTGGATATGGTGTAATAAACTTAAGCACCTCATGCTTATGGTTACCATCTTTGTCACAAGCTTACTGTTTTTATATTTGGTATTAAATACATATAAATATCCATTTTTACATCTTGTGATCAATTTATTTGAAACCCGTCAATGGCAGTCGGTAGGGTTCAAGAACATCAGTTGTTCGACCTGTTAGTCAAATGCGTTTTGTTAATACATACTTTTCCACTCTTTTGGTCTTTTTGGAAAATTATGTTTGTGCTGTATTTAGACCCTGTAGTTTTAACGAAATATGTTTTACATGCACACGTATAAAAATTGAGGTTTTTATAATTGTCAAACGCAATCATAGGTTTGTTTTCAATTAAGACTTGTTAATAATATATATGTATATACGAGTCTAAATTGAAAACTACGTTCAAACCTATGATTGCGTTTGATAAAAACCGCAATTCTTATACGTTTGCATGTCAAACAAATTTCGTTGTAGAAGGGTCTAAAAACAGCACAAACAACATTTTCCAAAAGACCAAAAAAGTAATAAAGTATATTTAAACAAAACGCATTTGACTAACAGGTCGAACAACTGATGTTCTTTAACCCTGCTGACTGCCATTGGCGATTGCCAAATAAAATTGATCACAAGATGTAACAAAATGGATCTTAATATAAATTTAATACGTCACAGAAAAAAAATTGTTAACTTGTGGCCACGAAAAGTGGTATGATTGCCAATGAGACAAGAGACCAAATGACACAGAAAAGTTTCACGAAAAAATACATAATTTCAATTACTAAAATCTCTATATCTAAAGTCTAAAACATGTACACATATTTCATTGAACCTACCCCAGATATATTGTCCCATGCTGTGTTGAAGTCTGCAGTTCCAACTTTTCCATCACTAAGATGAGCTATGTAGTTTCTATAGTGCTTGATTCTTGCTAAATCTGCACCCGGTTTGGTTTCTGTGTCAGAGGGTAAACTGTCAAATCCCCCATGAGGAGGATTTAGGTTCGTTAGGTTCCTAAGGAGAGTTATTATTAAGGTTATGTCGAATTTCTTGGAATCAGGGACATCTAAAAAACAAATTGCGTCATGGATGTGTTATGTTTACAAAGAAAAACAGATTTACATTAACTTGATATGCTTTATCCTCTTTTATAGTTTTTGTATATGCGTTTCCTTTGATGATTTAGTGGTATTTAAAAAAAAAAATCTTTTTTTGCATTATTCACACATTTACTGATTTCAGCAAGTTAACATGACGGCTCCTTCGTTACAAAATTTCAACAGCAAAATGACAAATATTGGGTTTGAGAATTAAAACAATCAATTATATATTTTTCTAGCGGTAATTTAAGAAATGGTTCATTCAACCTACAGATTTACTATCTAACAGTGGGTTAAATTAAACAGTCACACACACACCCTCGGTTCAGTTTAACATTCGTACATTTTATCCCTCGATACGATCAGGATGAAATACGTATATCACGGCCCAGGCCATTTGTTAACTTACAACCAATCTATGGATTTCATGAATTATTTCTGAAATAATCGACTTATATCATAAAAGAATTCGACAAATATTTTTTGGCAAACAAACTGGAATATCTTTGTATAATTCCAAGTGTTACCATTGATTATATGTTAGTTTGAATGTTGTTGGACTTCAAGAAGAGTATGCTATTGTTTTTCCAACACCTTATGGGGTTCGTTTTGTTTATTCTTTAGTTTTCTATGTTGTGTCATGTCTACTTTTGTTTTTCTGTTTGTCTTTTTCATTTTTAGCCATGGCGTTGTCAGTTTGTTTTAGATTTATGAGATTGACTATCCCTTTGGTATCTTTCGTCCCTCTTTTATGTTGGCCTTTTGGATTTTTTATCGCTCCGTATCTTAATTTGTCTATACTCTGAATTTTTTCACCTTGTCATGTTTCATGCATATAAAGACAATTATAGTGCATAGACTTGACCTATCAACAATATAAGGATTCGGCTTGAATTGTGAAAAAACTTGACAGAGCCTCGTATTTGTCCGTTTCTATACCTCATCCTTATATCGTTGATATGTCGGGTCAATGCATTATTATTGTCTATGACTATAAGTAGGTTGGCTTAAATAATCACATTATTTTTTGTAAAAAACACATAGGCATGTTTTTTTCTGAATATGTTGAGAACCTGAAAAATTGTATTCTTTTGAAATTGTTAAGGACAAAACATATCACACATAAGGTGATCATAAAAGTTAACATGACCAATATCTCATCTACTATTATTAGTTTCGAATTTGTATGACTCATTACCAAGATACACGAACAGATGCCAAAAAGCATGTACGATTTACCTATATGCGTACAAATTGTAAATTTAACATTTAAACTAGCATATACGCATATATAAATATATATATATATATATATATATATATATATGATCCTATTGGAATGACTGTCACCATGATGGGGAAATATTGGCTCTATGCGAAATATGCAAAGTACCCCAAATTTGACTTATGTGAAGGGCACAAGTTGTGCAATGAAAATTATAAGTAACAGGATTAGCAGGATTTTGGATCATGAGTTTTCAAAACTGTATATTGATCAAAATATATATATATTTCAATAAACATTGAATTATGATTGAAATTTTCAAAAGAAAAATCAACATCGTCCCGTTAAATACGATAAATTTGGTGTCATTAGCACATGTTATGAAAATCTGCATTTACCAGAAATTTGGGAAATATGCTTAATGGATTTAACGTACCGGGAGTTATAGAAGAGGTCGTTACATTTGATTTTTTACACTTACCAGGTTTTCGTGGAAACAGGAGATTCCATTGCGCTGGGTTGATTGTTCCTTTCTTTTTCAATGCAAACAGTTTATTATGTTCTTTCTTAATGGAGGCATATAAACAGGCCGGAGCAAATTCACCATCAAAGTAAGTACGTGCTGCACGTGGAGATATTCCAGTAAGTAACAAACTCAATCTTATATAGTTTTCTTCCTCTTGAGAAATAAATGCCGCCATTATGGATTATAAAAATTATCATCCAGGGGAGTATACTCTTCTAACAAAATTATGATTAATTTTGTAGACGATAGCTGATAGATGAAATGTCAATGATTGACTTTCACGATGAAAAAATCAGGACTACTTCATCTTTTTGAGAAAACATCAATAATATTGCCTGAAAAAATAAATATTACCGAATACAAAGCTATATCAGTAAATGTATTCTTTATACGGAAGTTATTTACTTTTAATACGCGCGTATGGCGTAATAAATTATAAGCGTTGTACCTTAAATAACTATTCATGATGTTAATTCCCAACAGGGTAATTGGGGAACAGAAGTTTAGGCACTTAGTCTTCTTCTGACCAGCAGTAAAACGTTTGCGTTTTGCTGTGCGGGATGTACAAGTTTGTAGCCACATCCGGAAAGAATGGGTACGTTTTTCTGCTGTATGAACGTTAAGAACCTCTGCAAAAACTTTTTAAGGGGTTTGTAGGTGCCCTTGAGAATGAAAAATTTCTGTTCCTATCAAATATATCCTAAATCTCGACCTGAACATACATGAAATATTTGCCACCGGACGCTAAGCAACCAACAATCAATCAATCAATTAACGATGTTAATACAATAAATAATTAACATCAAGATAAATGACGATATCCGAGACAAACTGTTGTTTTATTACACTACTTTTTAATCCGTCTTAAATTTTTAATATTTTCTCAAGCTTAGTAACTACTTCTTTTGTCGTGTATGAGATATAGCCTCTGCATGGTCTTGCAATTCATTGACCTAGTCATTCTACCGTTCACCAGCTAATAGAAATTTACTATAGGATATGCATGTCACTTGATGATCGCTGTATAACATCTCTTATATTATGTGATATCTCGAAAGCTTTTGATAGGGTATGGCATAGTGGCCTCTTAATAAAACTAAAAGCGTAAGGTATTGATGGAAATCTTTATAAATGGTTTGAAAGTTATATTTCAAATAGAAAACAAATCGTTTTTGTTTCAAATGCCTATTCGCCTTTTGATAATACTAATGCAGGAGTTCCGCAAGGCTCTGTATTAGGTCCCCTACTATTTCTTATTTATGTAAATGACATAGCTGATAATTTGACAAGTCTGACTCGATTGTTTGCTGATGATACATCTCTTTCTTATTCCAGCAATAACCCTTACACTATAGAGGATGTCTTAAACAGCGATTTAGAACAAATTTCAGTATGGTCTAAAGATTGGCTTATTAACTTTAACCCTAATAAGACAAAGGCTATGATATTCTCCTACCATACTTCCCCAGATGATATTGAAATAGAATTTCAAAACCAATTAGTAGAATTTGTCTCCTGTCATAAACACTTAGGGATTACTTTTGATTCCAATGGTAAATTCCATACACATATAGAAAATATTTTAAAGGGTGCAAGCACAAGATTAAATGTTCTTAAAAAATTGAAATATGTATTGAATAGAGACCAATAGAAATTATCTTGCTCGTATATATTTAACTTTTATAAGACCCGTTATGGAATATGCATGTGAGTTATGGGATGGTTGTACTCAACTAGAACTCGACAATTTAGAACATGTACAGTTAGAAGCAGGGCGGTTAGTAACTGGGTTGCCCGTGTTTGCTAGTCGGGAAGCTATATATTTTGAAACTGGCTGGCCATTGCTTGTGGACAGAAGAAAATCCAGAAAGCTCAATATGTTCTATTCTTTACACAATGGGACTGCCCCTGATTATCTCTGTGATTTAATGCCCCCGCTTGTTGGTCAAGTATCTGACTACGATTTGCGAAACAGTAATAATTATGTAGTACCCGGTTATAGACTAGAGATAACTAGAAAATCCTTTTTCCCATCCACTACTATTGAATGGAATAGCCTTCCCCCCGACATACGTACGTTCAAAAACATAAATATTTTTAAACGAAAGATGAAGTCCAAAATTGATACAGCCACCTTCCTATTTTAGTTGTGGGGATAGAAAACTTAATATCATTCATACACGTTTGAGACATATGTGCAGTTCTTTAAATTCAGATTTACATCGTGTTAATATTAAACCAAGTCCCGCATGCAGCTGTGGCCACCCTGTTGAGGATAGTATACACTATTTTTTAGAGTGCGCTCTTCACAACGAAGCAAGAGAAATACTATTTTCAAAATTAGAAAGTTATGCTATATCCATTGAGCTTCTATTAGCTGGTGACGGTGACCTTTCTTTTCAGCAAAACAAAGACATTTTTGAGTCCGTACAATCTTATATCAGAATAACACAAAGATTTAAAATAATCAATTAACATTCTAGATTTCTACTTTACAACCTTTCACTCCAGTCTCGTTGTTTCATTATTATTCCTTACTATATTGTTTTTTTGTTTTTTTTTCTTTTTATTTCTAATTTTTGTTTGAAGTATGTATTACATGCATTACTACTATGTTGTATTTTTTCTTTTTCGCCATTATCTAATGTACTTTGTGTTTATATTTATATTGGGAGAGGACGTCTCTAACGTTGTTATAACTTGTGTCCAATCCCTTTTGCTACTTTTGCAAATAAAATATGTTTTAACTAAACCTAGTCCGAGACACATAACGTATAGCGGTATTTTTTCCGCGGTTGAAAAATTTCGCGATTTTCATTGAATAAGGTATACGAAATATTTTGGCAGTTATTATATTGGCGGATTCAAAACTTTTATCAATACCTTTGCATGTACACTATTAAATTGGCGGAATATATTATGGCGATTTTGTTCTTTCCGCGAAAACTTACATCCCGCGAAAATAACCCGCTATACGGTACCTTGTAACAACACGAACGCTATCATATTCATTGCACCCGGTGCAAATTTTGAGACTTAATGCATCTTCAATGATGCTCGTGGCCAAATTTTACAGTAACATAATTTTTTTTCGACCTAAAACGATATTGTACTTTGAAAATTCCGCTGTTAATTTACATGCTGCGCACTTTGGATACACACTCTTCTTTTTCTGATCTTAAGTTCTTTTTAAATCTTAAAAACTTACTTCGTCTGCTCTGGATTTCAAAGTAAATAAGAAATCTGCAATACAAATTTGATATAAATATCCATAGTCAGACTGTGTTTTCCAATTGTCGTAGTACTCACGTGTTTGTTAATAGAACGATACATAAAACTAAACTTGTTAAAATGAATCAAATTTATTTAAAATAAACAACTATTTAAATGTTTCCTTGTCGTCTTCTGTTTAAATGCACCCAAGTGTTGTATAGAATAAAGAAGACGCATACCTTACACTCTGTCATCTATTGTTAATAAATCGTTGATTGTAATCTAGTATTTTGAAATAATTAACATAGAATCAATAAGTGTATTTATTCGTTTGAGATGTGTGATATCAACTTACTGCTAAAATAATAATAGTATAAAGGAGATTCCTCTGTTACACTTTATTCCATTTATTCTTTTCAATTGTCTCCTGATGTTGATTTAATTGTCATTTATTTATTGCACTGTTTTTCTCCTTTTCCAGCCGTTTAAAGAGTTTTATCTGAAATGCAGTCATGGTTTCAAAAACGCATTCGTGTGGACAAACCATTATCTCGAAACTCTCATCAAAATGGTTTGCATATGAAGTGAAATACCTTTAGATTATATGTATTATCTTGAAAAAAGCGGGTTCTACATGTAGTCTATTGATTTCATTCACTGTCAATCATTTGAAGGTCTCTTTTGATCACTCAATGATCATTTCTGGACGTCCCTGTCTATTTAAGGTTGGTGACTGTCCCATAAGATTGAATTGTTTTATTTATCTACCTGTGTGACGTTTATATTCTGACGTCAAATATACGATTCTACGTCTCTCGATCCTTTATGGGTTGATTTGACATACTTTAATAAAATACAAAAATAAGTAAATAATGAACATGGCTATTAAATTTAATACATGCTTTTTGTACTTCTTTGTTTAATATTTATTCGTTTTTGTTGTGATCAAGATCGTGATTTAAGGTGTTGTCTACTGTACCCCTATTTTGACATTTTTACCTTTTATGTCTGTTTGTTTTATTCATCCATCGTTGTCAAAATAATGGAATTTGATGCGACTGGTATACAAGTGAGAGGTTTCCTATAAAACCAAGTTCAATCCACCATTTTCTACATAAGAAAATGCCTGTACTAAGTCAGGAATATTACATTTATTGTCCATTCATTTGGTGTGTTTGTGCTTTTGATTAGTCATTGGATTAGGGACTTTCCGTTTTAAATTTTCCTCAGAATTCAGTATTTTTGTGATTAACTTTTTATTATCAATGGTATTCCCAACATGAGATGCAGCAACTCGAGTACAGGTCCATTTCTACTACTCATGTTTCCAATTTATAACGTATTCCATTGAGGTAAAAAAATAGGTCATGCAAACTGTTCTGTCTATGTCTTTCGTTTAAAAAACAACAACAATATACTAGTAACAAAAATAGTGAACTCCAAAGAAATTTAAAAACGGAAAGTACATAGCCAAAATGTGAAAATCAAAGGCTAAAACACATCAAACAAATGGAAAACATTTGCCATATTTCTGACTTTGTATCGAAATTTCTTTAAATAGCAAATTGAAGATTAGAAATTTCAAAACGGAAAGTATATAACCAAATGGTAAAAATCAAAAGCTAAAACACATCAAACAAATAGAAAACAACTGCCATATATCTGACTTTGTATCGGAATTTCCTTAGGTAGCAAATTGAAGATTAAATCTGGTTTTGTACGTATCAAAGCATCTCATTTGTCTGGCAGTTGTATAGAATTTGCAAAGACTTTGATGGACGCTTCACGTTTAGGTGGTAGAGTTGGGAAGGAAAGTTTATATTACAACTTAACAAAGTTTTTTTATCACTTCATTTTCCAAACATTATTTGGAAGAATATATAGTTAAGCACTTCACCTGCTAAAATAAACTAAATATATTCATTTTCGAATGCACATTTCAATAAACAGAAAAACCGAACACCTTCCTTCCTTTGCTATTTAATTCATTCTTTATCACGCAAAAATCCTATACAACAATGAACAAGGCAGTAAAAAAATCTATTAGCTATTTATCGTTGACAGTAATTTAAGACACTTTTCAATTATACAACACCACAGAAAGATTAAACAATCTTTGCTGGTTATAGATATTAAATTAATTTTTTTTGGAAGGGGGATAATGTTAAAAAAGTACATGTAAATTGTTATTGCGTAAACGACTATCAACACAGAAAATTCCAACATACATGATTTTATTTTTAATCAAAATACCAAAATATTATTTCAATAAATGAACGTTCCTTGATTATTTTACTACATTGTATACTGCCAGTTTGTGTTACATCTATCTATGTTCACAAACTTGCGATTGACCTTCTAAAATCAAGGTCAGAACTCATTCAAATGTAAGCATTCTCTATCAAATGCAAAGAAAAATTGTAGACGGAACCAAAAACATGGTTTTGCATGGATAATTAAGAAAAAGTAGAGGGTTGGCATATAGAGTGTTCAGGCTATAATGTGAAAGATGCATATAGTAAACGAAATTTGAACAATACGTAAAAAGATATAGGTTGTATTTATATCTTTGATATGATAATTGTGCGTAAAACAAACGATTATTCAATTAGATATAAAATACCACAGTATTTCTATTTCCAATTTTTCTTCTTTGATGTGAACTAAATAAAGGCAACAGTAGTAAACCGCTGTTCAAAATTCATGAACGCAAATATCCTATACAACAATTAATAGGCAGTACATCAATCTATCGGCAATTGTTGAATTATCGTTGCATGTAACCTAAGACATTTTTTTTAAAATATTACAACACTACAGGAAGATGGAAACAATACTTAGTGTTAATTCAAATCAACTGGTTTTTTTTTAAATAATGGAAAAGGGGAGGGGATAGTGTGTAAGAAGTTAATGAAAATTGTAATTTTGTAAACTGATGTCAACACATCAAATTCCTCCAGACTTCATCTTATTTTCAATCAAAATACCAAACTATTATTTCAATACATGAACATTCCTAAAACATTTTCCTAAATTGTTTACTGCCAGTGTGGGTTACATTTCTATCTATGATCACAAATTTAGAATTAGCCTACCAAAATCAAAGTCAAAACTCATTTAGATGTCAGCATTTTCTATCAAATGCAAAGAAAACTGTAAGCTTACATCACTTTGTGTTTAATAATTAACTGGTCATTACTGTGAATATTTGCAATACAAAATTAAAACTCTTTAAGGATACAATGTTTCATTTTGGTACGTCATTTTTTTCTTTTAGATATGTTTATTTGGTCACAATGTCAAACCTAGTTTAGTACAATATAAACTGCACAATTTCGGGAATATATCAATGAACCTTTGAAAAAAATATTGAATAAAGCCTATTCTTAAAAATAGAAGGAATTCTATATGTAGTCAACTCCAATCATCCACTGCTGTCGATCGTTTCTGGTCGTCCATGTCCACTTGTTGTATTTGATTGTCCCATCAGGTTGGCCTATGATCAATGATATTTCAATCAGGGGACGCAGGAAAGCAAATACAAGTTTAAAAGTGTATTTCTTCTTATTCGTACTTACGATAAAAGATAACATAGATAAAACTAAGTCTGCTTTATATTTCAATTCGAAAATGACAATAATGTTCTATACTAGCTTTCAAATTGTGAATAACGATTTGTTTAACGACTTTTCATTAGCGAATGTAATTAAAGTGTCTACCAGTCGACAGTATAGTCTTCGGCTTATTATTTCTTGTATGATTTGCTTAGTAATTGGTTTATGGATGATTAGTAATGACCGTTTCTATGTGGTAATTTTTGAGTCCGCCCTTCAACAGTATTGTCGGTCTCTATCATGTTTTGGTTGACAGATATAATATAAATGACCAGGGATTTGTCATAATTACTATTACAATTTATGTTTGTCTCTCTGGGAACAATTGCTCGGGCTTAAGTATGTTCCAACTTATTTTTTATATTTGTAGATGGGAACAAAACATGGTTAGTAATCATACGTTTTTTGATTGAGTTAAGTCTGCCAATTGATATTTTATCGTATGTTTTTCTATGTTGTGATGTTATGCTATTGCTTCAGAAAAAGGGAGAAGGTTTGGGCCCATTAAAACGTTTAATCCCGCTGCAAATGTTTGCACCTGTCCTAAGTCAGGAATCTGATGTACAGTAGTTGTCGTTTGTTTATGTAATATATACGTGTTTCTCGTTTCTCGTTTTGTTTATATAGATTAGACCGTTGGTTTTCCCGTTTGAATGGTTTTACACTAGTAATTTTGGGGCCCTTTATAGCTTGTTGTTCGGTGTGAGCCAAGGCTCCGTGTTGAAGGCCGTACTTTAACCTATAATGGTTTAATTTTTAAATTGTTATTTGGACGGAGAGTTGTCTCATTGGCACTCACACCACATCTTCCTATATCTATTAGGCATTTATAATTAAGAAAAAGTAGAGGTTTGACATATTGAGTGTGTTAGGCTATAATGCGAAAGAAGCATTTAGTAAACAAAATTCAAACAATACGAAAAAGGTACAGATTATATAAATATTTTTGATATGATACATATTTTTAAAACAAACGACATTCAACTATATATAAGATCAACCAGTATTTATATTCTAATTTTTTTTCGGCTTTTGATGTGAAATAAAACAATTTAATTCGACATAAGTTATCAAATCAGATAAATCAGTGAACAGATATACAGGATAAGTAGGAGCAACTTAGAAAACCTTTACTCGACTTTTATTAGACCGCTACTCGAATATGCATGTGAAGTTTGGGATAAGATGGGTGTGGGTTATTGTAAAAAATTAGAACAACTGCAGCTTGAGGCAGCCAGAATTGTAACAGGTCTTCTTATTTTTACAAGTTATAGAATTATTTATGATGAGATTGGTTGGGAAACTCTAGCTGAACGAAGAGAAAGAAGGAAATTACCATTATTCTATAATATTCAACATAATAATGCACCAGCCTATCTTTGCAATTCAATTCCACCAACAATCCAAACTACAGCTGTTTATCCATTACGTAATGGGAATGATATAATATACCCTTTTTGTAGACTTTCATTAACCCAAGAGTCCTTCATACCTTCAACAATACGAATGTGGAATAACCTTAATGTGGTGACACGCAACATTGACTCTTTAGTAAATTTAAAACCGAACTAAAAAATCTTAAATTAAATTCAAAAGCCCAAGTACCAAAACATTATGACTTTGGCAATCGTAAATTCAATATTATATTGACACAACTTAGGTGCTCAGCTTCTTTTTTGAACTATGATCTTAACAGAGTCATTTATTTCAGGTCCGTCTTGTAGTTGTGGTACTAAGTTCGAAGATTCACGTCACTTTTTTTTTTATTATCCTAAATATTCGAATATAAGAACCAAATTATTTAATAATCTAAATTGGTTACCAGATAACTCTCTACTAAATTTGAACACCTTAACCTCCGGCAATAAGTCTTTAACTAATGTTGAAAATGAAAGAATTATAAAGACTGTATATGAATTTATTAAAGAGTCTAAGAGGTTTCTAATTGTGAAATGTAACACATTATAAAGTGAAAATACATGCATATTGTGTATTACCACTCACATCACCACACACCACCTTTTCAGTGTTCAAATAATTTATATATATATATACTGTGAAAGTAATTTTATTCGTGGGGTACCAATTTTCGTGGTTTTCGTGGATGACTTTATCCACGAATTTAAGTGTCCAACGAAATAAAACAACCATTGTCGAAATCAAGACATGGAAAGATCACTATGAAGGTTTAACTACTGATATGATCTAGAGAATTTTTTTAATAACCTCGAATCTGAGAATACTTTAATAGCAGTCACAGAACTACAACTACATGCAGCATTATACCCATTTAATCTTTAATAACCTAAACTGTACAACTTTTGATCTTTTAATTCCCATAAAAATATATTTTTTTCGATGAAAGTCAGATTTCCGGTATTGATATGCCAGTATGATAAAGACGTTACGCACGATATTGCGTCCCAATTGGTAACGTCAAAATTTGACGTTTTACGTCGGTAATCGAGTATACTTTGTTCGTTTTGAATGTAATCATTTATAAATAAATTTGGTATTTTTACTGTCTTCTGATTGGTTAAAACTATTAGTTTTATTTCCAATGTTGTCAATTTTGATGGCGACACGCCCACTCTGACGTTGAGTATTCATACACCAACATGTGTGTACGTTGTTATTGTTAATATAAACAATATAAAAAGTTCTTTGAGCAATATTTTTGATAGAAATTTATTTATAATGAATGGCAATAATTTATTTTGATTTTATTGAACCATAAAACTAATTTTTGACTCTTCACATTTTACATAATCCGCTTCGCGGATTATTCAATGTGAAGAGTCAAAAATTAGTTTTATGGTTCAATAAATTCAAAAAAGATGATAGCCATTCACTTAATGATCGATATGGATACTTCAAAGTCTTGAATATGTACGAAATATTTGCTACTGGTAAATACGCAAGCAAATGAACTTTTCGGACTTCTGATTCGGCTTGTGTTGTATTTTTCTTTATATCTATTGTAACTTTTATTTTTTTGCTCTTTTCTTTTTAGTTTCTTTATCTCTTTACAATATTTAATTCTCTCTGTCTCGGATATGAAATTCTTTTGTTCTGTAATAAATATTTTACCTATTTATTGACAAATTACCATATGTTGTTTTTTCATTTTAGATAATTATTCATTTTCTATTTGATTATAACTACTTTTATAAATTGCAGTTCTTATCGTGGTTTCTATGATTCTATCTATTTTCGAAATTTGTAATTTGGTTATTTTTGTTTTGTCCTCTCATCTTAAAACATAAAATCGAACCGTACTTGTTATTTAAAAACAATGAAATATCGTTCACATACCATATGATAATACGAACGGCTTTCAAATTCGATGGCCTAGGAGGATGATTGGCCCAATAAGTTCATATAAAGTGATAAAAAGCATGGTAAGTTTAAGATACGCTCGTGGCGAGATTTGTTCGACTCCGATGCTAATCGGCAGTTATTGCAACTATTTTAACTTAAGGTCGCCTGATGTCCGGCTTCTCCTACCTTTGATGACAGGTCAATAAAATACAACAAATGTCGCTTATATACATGATGTGGTGTTTAACACCAAAACAAAGAACAAACTTTTCGAAATAATTTGAAAATACATATATGTACATTGTATAGCGTCCTGAATCGAAAACGTTCAAAACGTAAGAAAATTGCTCAGTGGACAAACTTGCAAGACATTTGATTTGTTAAAAAACGAAGTCATTTCGACTTAACAGCTTATCAAAAAGTATGTTATCGTATTCTGGGGTGAAAGCACAATTACGAAAAAGCACTGTTTTATGTGCTACAAATTGAATATTTAATAAAATGACGTTGAAACTGACAGTGTTTTTGTAAAAAGCGGCGAAATTCGACATTGGACAATCTTGCAAGACATTTTCCCGAGCCCAATGCGTTTTTATTTGTGGTGCGAGTGCTGTAAAATTCCGGATTTGAAATGGTCTATCTAAGCACATTTGTAGGAATAATTTATAAAAACAAAATTTTATATCATCTGATATTTTAAAAAGCGATAAATTTTGATAACTTACAATTTTCAGAAACCTGACCATGGCGAGGATCATTCATTTTTGAAAAAAATGAATTTTTACCGTTCGATCAACACAAAAACAGCAATGGTGTCATAAATTATATTAGACTTTTATCATTCATGCGAATTTTCGCGGATTTTAAACTTTTTATTAGACCACAAAAATTCCCGCAAAAGTTATTTTGCGAATAATTTGTTACGTCTGACACGCATATTTTTGACGTTTTGGTAATATTTGTATCATTATTTGAAATTATTATGAAAAGTTAAAGAATATTTTTAATATTTTTGGAAACAGGAATACCTGCCTAATCTACGGATATAAATTTCATAAAGCTGAACTAGTTAGTTTTCATAGAAGTGTTATTTATCAAATTGCTCTGTCACATTTCACAGCATTGACGCAATAACGTGCTTAACGTCAAAGTGTTCATTTTACATCGTCATAGTTCTCGTACATATGGGAAATAAATAATGTCATGCTGGGCTTGATAAGAATTATTTGACAATACTTTGCAATTTCCTTCAATCCAGACTATTTGTAACTCTCGTTTCTAAAGGCTTTAATTTTAAATTTTTTTTTTTTAGAAAACTTAAATCCACGAATTTAAAAACCCACGAACATGTAAATATTGCTGAAACCACGAAAATTGATACCCACGAATTAAAGTACTTTCACAGTATACATAATGTATTGTTTGTATGCATGCTTTGTAAACATTCTATTGTTATAAATTGTTATGGGAGAAGACTTTATAAGTTTGATTAACTTGTGTCGCATCCCTTTTGCACATTTACGCAAATAAAATATGTTTAAACTAAACGAACAGATATATTCATCAAAATATTAAATGGCTATTGATGATTAGACAGTATTTGACAATTGTACAAAATCTGAACGTTTCTTTTTATTTTTGATTTAACCACGTTTATCACCTGGTCTGCTATAACTAAACAAATTCATCTATTTTTCATTGCACATGCTAAAAAAGTGATACCGAATAACTTCCCGTTAATGCTGTTGCAGTCGTGTATCTCATATAAAACAATGAACAAGGTAGTAATTATACAAATAAATTGTTCAGCTATTTTTTATTTATCGCTGAATATTATCTTAGATTTTTTTTAAAACATACAATGCCACAGGAAGATGAAAACAATCTTTGATGGTTATCGTGTGCGATAATATAAATGATTGAATTGAAAATTGTTATTACGTAGTCTATAACAATGTTAAAATATCAAATTATAATGCGCTCTCCTTGTTTTCCTGACAAACACCAAACTATTGTTTCAATGTATTCCTAATACTATTAGTTACATAGTGTTCAGTGACCAAATAAGGTATATATGGAATTTAATGACCCCATATATACCGTATTACATCACTAGCACACTATGTAACGTATTTCTCTTACCGACTATCTTAACGTGTGAAATTTAGACTGGTGACCTATCAAGATAAGCAAGTCTTCGATACTGTTAGTATTAAGAAACTACTTCTATTGATCCTACAAAGCAGATGCCAACAAAAATAACTTGTTAGGTTTAAATGTGTTTTATGAATTTATTTCCATCGTAATCATAAATTTCTTCATTTCTTCACTACTACTAACCGTGTAGGAAATAAGCCCCGCCTCCCTACTAACCTAATATCAGATATACACGGTTTGCACTCGGACGCTTTTTACCAATCATATTCCTAGAAATGTATAGGAGGTCAGATAAATCTTGTTATATGGTTCACAACTAGTTTAGGCTGCATTGACATTTATGTTCAGAGACATGCTATGAACCGACTTAATTTAAAATTTAAAAATTTAAAAAGAAGACATGGTATTGCTGCCAATAAGACAGCTAGCCACCATAGACTAAAAAACACTGAAGTTAACAGTTGTATGTCATCGTTAAAGACAAATGTCATCCAAATGTCACCATACCCTTTCAAATGCAAATAAAATTGTAAACCTGCGTTACTTTGCGAAATACTTTCCTTCATTTATTAGATTTGATTTGGTTCAACGTAATTTGTACGATGCATAACGTTTGCAGTTTGTTTCAGAATTAACCGGACATAGAATATAGTTTATTGTCTAATTGCTACCTCAGTTTGATTTTAATAAGTATTGCAATTTTCATTGTTATTAAATGTGATATCAGTATTTAGTATGAATATAATCATAAATCAATTCTCATTCTATCTTAATTTTGATGATTGGTTTTATTCGTTCAAATGTGACGTCATTTTTTGCAGTTTAAGAAACTCAAATGTGATAATTTTATAAAATTTACTGTTTGCAAAAGTATAAATTATTCTAAATAATAAGGATGTTGAACTTTTGGTCATCATTGCTGTCCAATATGTTCTCCTATTTATTTTTATTGTATTCCTGTAATGTTGTATTGTCATTTCAAGATTATATTTAACATGGCCATTAAAGCGGCAGGTTCGGCATGCCACAAAAGCAGGTTCAATAGTTATCAAAGGTACCAGGATTATAATTTAGTACGCCAGACGCGCGTTTCGTCTACATAAGACTCATCAGTGACGCTCATATCGAAATAGTTATAAACCAAACAAATACAAAGTTGAAGAGCATTGAGTCCTTAATTCCAAAAAGTTGTGCCAAATACGGCTAAGGTAATCTATGCCTGGGATAAGAAAATCCTTAGTTTTTCCAAAAATTCAAATTTTGTAAACAGGAAATTTATAAAAATGACCACATAATTGATATTCATGTCAACACCGAAGTGCTGACTACTGGGCTGGTGATACCCTCGGGGACGAAACGTCCACCAGCAGAGGCATCGACCCAGTGGTGTAAATAGTTATCAAAGTTACCAGGATTATAATTTAGTACGCCAGACGCGCGTTTCGTCTACATAAGACTCATCAGTGACGCTCATATCGAAATAGTTATAAACCAAACAAATACAAAGTTGAAGAGCATTGAGTCCTAAATTCCAAAAAGTTGTGCCAAATACGGCTAAGGTAATCTATGCCTGGGATAAGAAAATCCTTAGTTTTTCGAAAAATTCAAATTTTGTAAACAGGAAATTTATAAAAATGACCACATAATTGATATTCATGTCAACACCGAAGTGCTGACTACTGGGCTGGTGATACCCTCGTGGACGAAACGTCCACCAGCAGAGGCATCGACCCAGTGGTGTAAATAGTTATCAAAGGTACCAGGATTATAATTTAGTACACCATTTCTTTTCTTTAAAAAATGTCCTGTACCAAGTCAGGAATATGGTCATTGTTATATTATAGTTCGTTACTGTGTGTGTTACATTTTAAAGTTGTGTTTCTTTCGTGTCACTTGTTTCCTCTTATATTTGAGTGTGCAATCACATTATTATAGACGTTTCACGGTAATTTTCTATCCCAAATTCATGTATTTAGTTTTTATGTTATATTTGATATTCTCATCGGATTTAGCTAATGCTTAGTTCCCTTCTGTGTGTGTGTTACATTTTTATGTTGTGTCGTCGTTCTCCTTTTATAGTTTGTGTGTTTCCCTGGGTTTTGGTTTGTTTCTGCGAATATTTGCAATCCAATTATTTTTTATTTCAAAGATACAAG
The DNA here is from genome assembly GCA_019925275.1 of Mytilus edulis. NCBI lineage: Eukaryota > Metazoa > Mollusca > Bivalvia > Mytilida > Mytilidae > Mytilus > Mytilus edulis. Next base: position 114,187,540 of record CM034350.1, on the reverse strand, counting down.
GCTAATCATTTGGTACACCAGGATTGCGATTCGGTAACATATTTGTACTTTAAGATTTTACATTCTAGGGAAAATAACTTTTATAAGAAGTTATTGGATATAGCTAGATTCAATTTAATTTTCACATTTCTTGATCAGTGTGAGAAAAATACTTCTCCTGACTCGTGAAAGTCAGTTATCAGTAAATGATTGGTCGAAATTTAATTGTGCATTTACTCTTTTTAATTTTCTTCTGAATTGTCCTACTGTGACGTCATGAAAACATGCGACCCTGACTGTTGACGTCACATAAAAAGTACACAACTTTCTTCAAATCTTTTAAAAGGAAGGATACAAATTATTAGAGAAACAGGTTCCACCACTATAACTCGCATATTACTGTTTTTCTCCACTCTCAACAGTTGAATCTTAATTATTTAAAAAGCTCGGCAAGCCACGCACTTAAGATATCAAAATTTAGAGTGTAGAAATATCGTAACAGACTTTTTGCAGTTGTGGAATCTATATTTCTCTTAAAATTCTTATTTCTACAAATTGGTTTGAATATCAAAATCAACCAAAAAGTAGTGACTATTACTGGAAATTATGTATTGTAAGAAGTATTTAAATTTTTGCCACTCTTTGTTATGCATTTTCTTCTTTTGATCTGAATTTTGAAAAATAGTTTTAAAAACTAATTTACTCCGATTCAGAATCCAACATACAACTTTGAAATAGCTATCCTTATTCAGACTACTATATGTACTAATTGCCGTAATACGTTTTTGTTAACATAATGATGTGTATAACCTAACTTACAAAAAGAAACAACGTTGTTAAAAAAATCAACAATTAAGTTGTTTCCTTGATTTCTTATGTTTAAAATACACGCAAGTTTTTGTTGTATAGTATAAAGAAGCATCAAATCAAACAATCTGTCATCTATTGTAAATTTTTCGTTGATTATAATCTACTATTTTAAGATAATAAGTCATACAAATATCAATGTGTTTACTCGTTTAAGATTTTATTTGAGACGTTTTTGCTACAATATTATTTGTTCAAAGTTGATTCTCTATTTCTTTTAATTTGAAAACTGCTTCTTAAGTTTAATTGCTTCTTAGCAGACTTGTGAAATTGGTCTATTTGTCCATTTTATTCGGTGCGGATGAAAAAAAATTCACAGAGTGTGCACATAATGCATGCAAGTGTGCACTGTGTTATAAGAAGGTCAATTGTTAAGTGAAAACGTTACAGATTTTATAGTTGACTAATGACAATATCAAAACAAGGGAAATGATGTAGAAAAAAGAATCGGTATACCTCGGTCGGAGCGGTCGGAGCGGTTGTCAATAGTTCCTGATTGACTAACTTCGGGCGCAGCGGGTGTTAGTTTTAGGCCTTTGCATCTGAATTCTTTTCAAATACAAAGATAATTGTAAATCTACATACCGTTGTGATATACTTTGCTGTAGGGGTCTTTACTATGAATATTTGCAATATAAAAATTTTAATTCACCTAAGATACAAGTATTAAAATTTGGTGCGCAAGACGCACTTTTGGCTTACATAGAGCGCATCAGAAGGGAGTCAAATAGGAACTTTGAAATTCTATTTGGTTTTAAAATAATGATTTGTAAACCTCAACTAAAATATGAATATTGCCGGAAGTGCTGTGCAGTCATCGAAATCTCAGATAAAAATCAGCTCAGTAGCCTGTGTTCGGTCTCAAATGATTAATAAGAAACCTTTCTAAAATTGTCCATAAAGAAATTAAAAAATCATGGCATTTCAACTGTTTTCATTCCTATACACTTGGTGGACTTATATTCGCCAAAATAGTTCCTGATGAAGGTGACTCTAGGAAGGCGCGTTGGATGTCTATAATGTGTTGTTATTAAAATATTTAGAACAACTCCCCGTTTTTCCAAAAAAAAATACATCCTTCTGTTAGAATTTTAAATAAATGCAAAAAACATGTAAAGTTATATTTGTTTTGAGATTTCATTTTCTTATTTGTTACAAAGCTATTAATCAACCTGAAATGTTACATATTTCAGAAAGAATAAAACTACCATGTTACATTACTTCCAATTCGTATTTTTGTTTTTCATGAAAATCAATTTTATAATCCATCACACACATGTGATATGATCAATATTTCATGGTAAATGTAACTATCGCATCTGCCTGTTCTTATATGTGCTGTGACACCACTGTCCCACACAACTATGGCAAAGTTGAGTTTTCAAAATCATTTCAAAATTTTCCAAATTCCTTATGTGTCTATCACAAATCGTGAGCTTGTTGTTCAGTTGTTGCCAATGGTTCATGTTAAATTTGTACTACGTTATTTGTTCTGTTTTAAAGAAGGCTCCGGTTTTGTTTTTTGTTTTTTTTTGGTTTGAGTAATATTTTTTTCTTTTTTCCTTGTCAGAGCATTTTTAAAAGTTTACTATACTTTATATGTTATGGGGTTTTGTTTTTGCATCGAAAATGGCAGTAATTTAACCCATTGTTAATGATTCACTTATTTGAACTCAAGTGGACATTTGTTGCATTTGCAGCCATGCATATCTCGATGTTTTTTTATATTACATATACATTACAAATAAATATATTCTGAGTACATGTGTCAATTGATGTACGTATTTATTTTTAAGATTGAAGTGTATAGCAGATCATCCTTTGATGAATACAGTAATTCAATAAAGTATTAAATTGTTTTATCCTCGTAAATTTAAGACTAAAAACTCACAAGAGGCTCTCAAGAACCTGAATCGCTCACCTGTTAGTTTTGGGTTTACATCTTTCATCAATGATTGTTTTTGCTTTTCAATATTTATAAAAGAGGGACGAAAGATAGCAAAGGTACAGTCAAACTCATAAATCCAGAAACCAACTGACAACGCCATGGCTAAAAATGAAAAAGACAAAAAATATTCCACATGACACAACATACAAAACTAAAGAATAAACAACACGAACCCCACCAAAAACTAGGGGTGATCTCAGGTGTTCCGGAAGGGTAAGCATATCCTGCTCCACATGTATAAATGAGTGGCTTAAAAATGCTATTAAATGTTCATTGTATCTTTCATATTTTCTTCAAAAGCAAATAAACGTATTGTACCCATATATTCGATTTTGGCCATAGTATCTATGTTTCTTGACATACAAGGAAATGAAGTAGTTACACAGTTTATGCTAGATTCTCCTTAAAGGAACAATTAACAATTTAGGTCATATAAACTTTTCTGTTGATCTTACTATGCTGAAATTTTTTTCTGTTAACAGTTTATCGGTATCTTCAATAGTATTCAAGATAATAACCAAAAACTGCAAAATTTTCTTAAAATAACCAATTTAGTGGCAGCAACCCTAAAATGGAAAGTTTGGTTAGTGAGAAAAATTTCAGTGTTGAAAGATCCAGATCTGGAAGATCTTAACCTTTTGAAAATTTAACACCATTTAATAAACCAAAAACTACATTTTATCCCTATGTTCTATTTTTAGCCATGGCGGCCATGTTTTTCGATGGATCAAAACCTCGGATACAAATCATTTGAAGTTTAGAAGTATTAAGCACAATTGTTTTAGAGGGGAAGATTTTTTTAAGTATGCAAACTTGATGAACAGGTTTTGTAAAATTGTCTTTAAAGGGCAATAACTCCTTAAGGAGTTAATTGACAAATTTGGTAGTATTAACGATTTTGTAGATTTTACTTTGCTGAATATTATTTCTGTCTACAGTTTATATATATCATACTAGTATTCAAGATAAAATCAAAAAACTGCAAAATGTCCTTAAAACTACCAATTAAGTGACAGCGTATGATACGCCTGAGAATTTCCTGGCTGATAGAAATTGACGAATTGAACTATTTTACCCCTATGTCAGATTTGCCGTAAAAGCTTCAGTTTTTGAGATATAAGCAAAAAACTGCATTTGATCCATATTTTCTACTTTTAGCAATGTGTGTCGATAGATCAAAACCTCGGATACAATTTATAAACTAAATACCCTTAGAAACATTTAGTTAAAGTTTGAAGATATTTGGCCCAGTAGTTTTAAAGGAGAATATTTTTTAAATAGTTTACGGCAACAGACGACGGAAGCAAAGTGATGGCATAAGCTCAAACGAGGACCTTCGGGTCTCAATGAGTTAAAAAGGAAATGGAGAAGTAAATATTTCAGATCATCATCTTTTGTTTATTAAAGTTGATTGTAATCTGATATTTTGGAATAACAAAATACAAAGATAGTTTGCAATTTGAAATAACATTAATCAATTTAGATAATAATATTTCAAACTCAATATGTATTTATCTATTGATTTTTTTACATCAACTTATTCGATATTTGATTTGATGTACCCACTTTGATTTATTTGTCTTCTTCTTTATCATTGTTACACTTGTTTGATCCATTCAACAATATCTGCCGTTGTCTTGTTGATATGGTTTCGTTAAATACTCCAAAGCTTTCTGAATATACTTCTGACATTTACCTAAAGAAAATTACTGTAACTTAATATTATAGTAGTTTTCTAGATGTTGACAGTTCACTTTCTAAAGGGGACTCCACACTATAATTTACGATTAAAAAGACGAGTATTCGGTCCTTATTGTTAATTTTCCTTATTTCAGGCAGCGATGTTCATTAAGCTCCATCACACGGTGTTTATGTATCCAAACTCGTTCGTTATGCCCGTGCAATTAGTGATGTCATAAATTTTAGTGAGGTATTCAATGCATCACTGATAAAGCATTGAGTCAGGGAATTTGTTACCATAAATTACTTTATTTTACATCCGAAATTTTACGGTAATATTGCACTAAAAACGTGAACAATCATCAAACCTTTAAACACACTTATTAGTAAAGATTATCTTACGATGTTATAGTTAGATTTATGGGTATATAAACTAGAGGCTATCAAGAGCCTGTGTCGCTCACTTGGTCTATGTGCATATTAAACAATGGACACAGATGTATTCATAACAAAATTGTGTTTTGATGATTGTGATGTGTTTGTAGATCTTACTTTACTTAACATTCTTGTTGCTAAAATTATCTCTATCTATAATGAACTTGGCTCAATAATTACAGTGGAAAATATTTTCTAAAAATCTACAAAAATTTATGAAAAATGTGAAAAATTTACTACAAAGGGCAATTACTCCTACAGGGATCAACTGACCATATCGGTCGTGTTGACTTATTTGTAAATCTTACTTTGCTGAACATTATTGCTGTTTACTGTTTATCTCTATCTATAATATCATTCAAGATAATAAACAAAACAACAGCAAAATTTCCTTAAAATTACCGATTAAGAAGCAGCAACCCAACAGCTGGTTGTTCGGTTTATCTGAAATTTTCAGGGCAGATAGATCTTGACCTGATAAACAATTTAATTTCCTGTCATATTTTCTCTAAATGATTTTATTTTAAAGTTATAAGCAACAAACTGCATTTTACCCCTATTATCTATTTTTAGCCATGGCGGCCATCTTGAATGGTTGACCGGGTCACTAGATATAATTTTTAAACAAGCTACCCCAATGATGATTGTGGCCATGTTTAGTTTAATTTGGTCCAGTAGTTTCAGAGGAGAAGATTTTTGTAATAGATTACTCAGATTTACGAAAAATTGTTAAAAATGACTATAAAGGGCAATAACTTCTAAAGAGGTCAACTGACCATTTCGGTCATTATTTGTTAATCTTACTTTGTTGAATATTATTGCCGTTTACTGTTTATCTCTATCTATAAAATTGTTCAAGATAATAATCTAAAACAGCCAAATTTCCTTAAAATTACCAATTTAGGGGCAGCAACCCAACAACGGGTTGTTTCGATTCATCTGAAAATTGCAGGGCAGATAGATCTTGACCTGATAAACAATTAACCCCTTGCCAGATTTGCTCTAAATGCTTTGGTTTTTCAGTTATAAGCCAAAAACTGCATTTTACCCCTATGTTCTATTTTTAGTCATGGCGGCCATCTTGGTTAGTTGCCTGGGTCACCAGACATAATTTTTAAACAAGATACCCCAATGATGATTGTGGGCAAGTTTGGTTTAATTTGGCCCAGTAGTTTCAGAGGAGAAGAATTTTGTAAAATTAAGTTAACGACGACGGACGACAACGCCGCCGACGACGACGACGACGGACGCAAAGTGATGAGAAAAGCTAACTTGGCCCTTCGGACCATGTGAGCTTAAAGGAAGATGTAGTTTACATTTGCACTTAAATCAAATTTGTTTTCATCAGATTAAAACATAACTTAATTTGTATTCTATTCAAACAAGATGTATAAATACGCATCCACGTTCATGTTACTATATCAGTGTTAAGTCCTAACTATTCTACTACATGTCAATACTTTTATTTTTGGCATTGCACAAGTCATGTCTTGTTTGACTGTCCATGACGGTAAAATATTAAATCCCTGGGATGTATTCAGTTAATTAAAATACTGATGCATGATTTTTTTTTTTTTTTTTTTTTTTTTTTGCTTTTAATTAGCTTTTAGTAACTGCGAGTACGCTCAAATTGTGCTTTCTTGTTAATTTAACATGTTGATACAATTCGTATGATTATTTGCTATTGAATGTTTACCAATCAAATTAAAATATTGATCTCTGATTACGTTATACTACGTAATATATAACGTAATCAGAGATCAATATTTTAATTAGATTGAATGTTTACTTAAGGGCATACGATACAGTTTTGATCCTGTATTTACAAGTTCGTGAAAATTTGCATATAGGCTATTTTTTACCTGATTAAATCAAATATGTAATAAAAAATATACCTTCATTTGCTACTTTTTGAGTAAAATTAGGTCGAAATTTTGTATATTTGCTCAAAATTCAGATTTGTGGCCGTAATTTCTTTTTCGAAAGAAAGACATAACTTTTTTATTATAAAAGATAAACACAAATTGTTTTTTGTTAAATAATCGGTAATTTCTGTATTTTATTTTATAAGTATCTTAAAAAAATATGCATTTTTTATTCAGAAAAAACTCATATTTATCAAATGTTTATGAATTGAGGAAAATACGTAATTTTTTGTTGCATGTTTATCAAAATTAAAAAAAAATCCTCTATTTACAGTTTAATAAAATTTGGGTCACATAATCTCCCTGCAAAATGAAACAGATCGCTGTTTTGAAAAATAGGGGTTAATGAAATCGTTTTCAAATTAAATCAGTTTGAATGATAAATATTAGTCGAAAAATGCATTTTCCCCCGATATGTCACAGTTTGACGTTGCGAAAATAACATTTAACGTTAGCAACGTCATTACCTCCCCTGTAACTGTATCGTATGCCCTTAACTAGGGTTATATCTCGTCTCTCTATTTTCAATATAAACCAGTTTAGATAAGTGAATGTTTGGTATGACTATAGATTTACACTTCTTTTCTATGAACTATGAACAACAAAATCTTATTAGGTTGTAAACATATTTCCGTTCTCCATTTAAACTGTATACCTTACAACAAAATCATGTTAATATACCTGTGAACATTATTCTATTTGGCTGTATTTTGTTCATTTGTTTTATTCTGACATTGTTTAGCATAAAACCCCTTATTTTACTGGGTTTGTTTTTACATTGTGTTTTTGTTTTATTTTTTATTGATCTTTTTGGTGTTCAAACTACAGTGCATACATACATGTTTACAATACATAAGTAAATAACATGATGTTTTTATGGCATTGTTATACTATTAATATTTTACGAATAAGACATAGTAAAACTGTTCAAGTAAATGATGTGAATACTCAGAATATGATACCTCTTAAGGATACTTTGGAATACATTAAAACAAATCAAAAATAAATTTAATTAAATAACATCCAAACATCCCCCTATCTGTCGACAAATGACTCGTGCTTGTCTTTAGAAAGATATGAATATTCTAATATCTCCATCCTTCTTTTCAAAAATTTGAGAAACACTTTCACAGATATTAACAGTCTGTCTAATTGTGTATTCTTAGCACAGTTGATATTATACTTTACCTGCAGAAAACAATAATTCAAAACTAAGTTATCAGAATTAAATACACCAAAAATTTACGGAGCCCCTTAAGTGTCAAAGATGAAATTAAAAAGATTTGTGCGCGCGACTTTAAATCTTGTGCGCACAACTTTAAATCTTGTGTGCACAACTTTTAATCTTGTGCGCACAACTTTAAATCTTGAGCGCACAACTTTTAATCTTGTGTGTACACATTTTTATCTTTTGCGCACTCCTATTTAGCTCACCTGGCCAACAAGACCAAGTGAGCTTTTCTCTTCACTTGGTTCCGTCGTCCGTCGTCTGTCGTCGTCCGTCGTAGTCCGTCGTCGTTAACTTTAACAAAAATCTTCTCCTCTGAAACTACTGGACCAAATTTTACCAAACATAGCCAGAATCATTATAAAGCTATCTAGTTTAAAAATTGTGCTTTGTGACCGGGCAAACCAACCAAGATGGCCGCCATGGCTTAAAATAGAACATAGGGGTAAAATGCAGTTTTTGGCTTATAACTCAAAAACCTATTGGGATATTTCAAGTTTACGCAAAGCAATAAAGAAAGAAATTTGTTTCTAAGAAGCCGCTCACGCCAATCCTATTGAAATCGATAGTATCCCCACCGCATCGTTCGTGACAGAAACTACAAATAAAAGATGGTCAACAGGGTCTAAAGATAGTAACAACAATAGTTCCGTTAAGACTAAAAGGCCGTGTTTGTTTTGTCAAAACCTGCATCACCCAAATGAATGTACAAAGATCACCGATATAAACGCCCGCACCCAAATCGTTAAGGAAAAACGAGTTTGCTTTAACTGTTTAGGTAACCACAAGGTTTCGGAATGCAAGTCAAAATAAAGTTGCCGAAATTGCAGTAAGAAACATCACAGTAGCATCTGCCGTAATAATTTACTAAATGAAAATAAAGCCGTAAACAAACCTGTCATCGAAGAGCTACAAACTACCACAGAATCAAACAGCGCCGCTATGCATTCTACCGTAACAGCACATACCGAAATTCTATTGAAAACCGCCGTCGTTCCCGTATGGTACAATGATGAAAGTGTTATGACTAACATTCTGCTCGACGAAGGCGCCCAGAATTCATTTATTTCTCAAGAACTAGTAGAAAAACTCCATATCAAACCAACTGGTGTAGTAAGCCTGCAAATTTCTGCATTTGGCGGGAAAGAAGGTGAGGTAAGCAACCTTGAGAAAGAGACAATATCGATTGAGACAGAAAGGAAAGACAGAATTTCAATGGAAGTAATAGTTGTTCCAAAAATTGCCGCACCGATACATATGAAGAAACGAATAAACATTAACAGCTTGTCCTATTTACTAGGATTACAACTTACCAATCCAGTCACGCAGGATGAAACGTTATCCATTTCACTTCTCGTTAGAGCAGACTACTACTGGTCTTTAGTACAAGATGAAGTTATTCGAGGTGACGGACCAACAGCAGTTAAATCCAAATTATGCTATTTGCTATCAGGACCGCTGGACACAGATACTGACAATACACAATGGAACTCTACAATGATGAATGTTTCAGTGGTGCACAAACCCGAGGAGTGCAATTTACAAAAAAATCGGGAAATTGAGTCGAGCGGATAAGAGACGGATTCTGATGAAATCATACAAAATGTACAAAAACTAATGCTTGAGTATCAAAACTCTAGCATAACTTTTAAGGAAAATAAATATGTCGCAAAACTACCTTCGGAACCACCACCACTACCAAAGGATCGAGTTAAAGACACCATACCGTTTTGCACATCTGGGATAGATTTTACCGGACCTCTACACATCAATGATACATCTCATCTTTTACACGGAAGGATTATTGCGACCACAGAGATGCACAACGACAAACGCAACGCGAATATTCAACAACTTGATACGATCACAGCAAACAAACTATTTGAGAGAAATGGACTTTTATTAGACCTTTCGCAAAACGTTGGTTCTATGAATATCTTACCGGATTACGTGAATATCATCGAGCCCCTGGAAAACATATGCAGAAGTTCACATCGGTGATGTAGTTCAATGGACTTATTCGAGCAGCAAAAGTACGGACTTTTAGAGGACTTGTTACCACACGACTAATTGTGAAGTTCTATCCGTTAGAACTATAGTAAATGTTTAAAAAATCTTGTGAAGGACGGTTAACGTATAGCCAAATTACAAAAAAAACCACTTTCAATGTGATCTATTTATAGAACTTTAAAGTTTTGATTATTTATCATTTCAAATAAATTTATTTCTTATGCATTTTGAGGCCCCCAGAATGTCGTGAATATAGGCCAAGAGACGTTAGATCATTTTCTTATGTTATTGTTTCCCGTACTTTCACGCACACTATTGTTAATGTAACGTAACGTAATTGTTACGTATATATGTTATCTTACGATCATAAAGCATGTAAACTAGCTAGACGTTTTTTTTCTTCCACAACAAAAGTGAATAACCAACAAGATAGCCGCCATGGCTAAAAATAGAACATAGGGATAAAATGCAGTTTTTGGCTTATAACTCAAAAACCAAAGCACTTAGAGCAAATTTGACATTAGGTAAAATTGTTAATCTGGTCAAGATCTATCTGTCCTGATATTTTCAGATGAATCAGACAACCCATTGTTGGGTTGCTGTCTCTAAATTGGTAATTTTAAGGAAATTTTACTGTTTTTGGTTATTATCTTGAATATTATTATAGATGGAGATAATGTGTAAACCGCAAAAATGTTCAGCAAAGTAAGATTTACAAATAAGTCTCATGACCAAAATGGTCAGTTGACCCCTTTAGGAGTTATTGCCCTTCATAGTCAAATTTTAACAATTTTTCGTAAATCTTAGTTAACATTTACAAAAATCTTCTTCTCTGAAACTACTGGGACAAATCTTAACAAACATAGCCAGAATCATTATTAGGCTATCTAGTTTAAAAATTGTGTTTTGTGACCGGGCAAACCAATCAAGATGGCCGCCATGGCTAAAAATAGAACATACGGGTAAAATGCAGTTTTTGGCTTATAACTCAAAAACCAAAGCATTTAGAGAAAATCAGACATGGGTAAAATGGTTTATCAGGTCAAGATCTATCTGCCCTGAAATTTTCAGATGAATCAGACAACCCATTGTTGGGTTGCTGTCCCTAAATTGGTAATTTTAAGGAAATTTTACTGGTTTTGGTTATTATCTTGAATTATTATTATAGATGGAGATAAACTGTAAACAGCAATAATTTTGAGCAAAGTAAGATTTACAAATAAGTCAACATCTCCAAAATGGTCAGGTGACCCCTTTAGGAGTTATATCTCTTTATAGTCAATTTTTAACCATTTTTCGTAAATCTTAGTTAACTTTTACAAAAATCTTCTCCTCTGAAACTACTGGGACAAATTTTACCAAACATAGCCAGATTCATTATTAGGCTATCTAGTTTAAAAATTGTGTTTTGTGACCAGGCAAACCAACCAAGATGGCCGCAACGGCTAAAAATAGAACATATGGGTAAAATGTGGTTTTTGGCTTATAACTCAAAAACCAAAGCATTTAGAGCAAATCTGACATGGGGTAAATTTGTTTATCTGGTCAAGATCTATCTGCCTTGAAATATTTAGATGAATCGGACAACTCGGTGTTATGTTGCTGCCCCTAATTTGGTAATTTTAAGGAAATTTTGCTGTTTTGGGTTAATATCTTGAATATTATTATAGATAGAGATAAACTGTAAACAGCAATAATGTACAGCAATTTAAGACTAAAAAATAAGTCAGAATGACCAAAATGGTCAATTGGCCCCCTAAGAAGTTATTGTCCTTTATAATCAATTTTTATCAATTTTCATAAAATTTGTAAATTTTTACTAACATTTTCCACTACACGGACAAGTTCATTATAGATAGAGATAATTGTAAGCAGCAAGAATGTTCCATTATAGATAGAGATAATTGTAAGCAGCAAGAATGTTCAGTAAAGTAAGATGTACAAACACATCACAATCACCTAAACACAATTTTGTCATGAACTGTCTGCTTCCTTTGTTTAATTCATATATACCAAGGTGAGCGACACAGGCCCTTTAGAGCCGCTAGTTTTAACTTGTGGGCACAATTTTAAATCTTGTGCGCACAATTTTTTTAAGCTTGTGCGAAAAACTTTTAAACTTGTGCGCACAACTTTAAACCTTGTGCGCACAACTTTTAATCTTCCGCTCACAACTTTTAACCTTGTGCGCATAACTTTTTTAAACTTGTGCGCACAATTTTTTAAATACCTTTAAATATGAACGCACAACGTTTATAGTAGACTTGAATGTGTGACTGTTTAAACTGTTCACAAAACTATAAGTCATATATGTCTATAAACTCTCTTTCATTTGCTAATTATTCAAGCAAGGATGGACCTGACTTTAACGGGTATTATTTTGTGAATAAATCATAAGGATATACATATACTGCATTGTCTTGCATTGTAGCTAATTCGAATAGTTAAGTTGTTATCAGAAGGACCACGTGAGCTAGTGTCATCAATAAGCCCCAGTCATGTTTTGAAAATCAATGCCCAGTGATCCTTGGGTACCAGCGTTTATGAGGACAAAGATTAGAAAAGTGATCAATATACAAACGCTTTAAAAATATTCTATAGAAATTAGAATTAACTTAGCAATGATGATAGAGTCATATCTTAAATGAAGCATATGTATGTAGTATATGGGTCTTGCACAAGGTCATGTTTCTCTCATTGGCAACCATACCCCATCTTATTTCTTTATATCTAATTGGAGAAAATATGGATCTATCCGATACTAGGTCAATGTTTGCCTGCTTTTATTTCATCCTTGAAATATCTAGATCTAGTAAACATCGAGTGCACAACAAACACAACTTCATATTTATAAGAAAAATGTATTCGGGAATTAATACGATAATGTTACATGATAAAATATTTAGTTGTTGAGCGCATGTGTTTTATACTTTGATGGTATGTTTATATGTTTGTAACACAGTTGATCCTTATCTCCCCTTCTCCTCTACACAGATGTAGATATATCGAGTCCTTGTTTATTGGGTGGGGTGAAAGTAATCGTGTAAGTACTTATTGTTGTGGTTTGGTAATCCCATACAAATGAAATGAGCTTTGGCACTTAAGGGGCTCCGTAAAAATTACATTGTCTTTATTCAAAATTATTTTTAGTCCAAAAACTAAATACCACCAATTAGAAAATTATCTCCAAAATTGTTTTATTTCTGTACATTCAAAAAATGTTTGCTCTATGGTTTATATTTCTTCACAACTGGCACATTCATTAGTTAAGGAAAGTTTATATTTTTCAGAAGATAATTATGTGAGACTATTCTGTGTAACATTTTATATTTGAAAGCTTGTAGTTTGCTTTCTATAGTACAATTAAAAGTTTCATTTAGTTTACGTTTGATTTATCCTTGAATTTTGTCAAAACTTCATAATTTCACTTCAGTACTTTTAAAAAAATAATTACAAAACGCTTTCAAGGTACATTGCAACAACTTTATATCAATCATTACAATACAACAACAAAATACATGAGCATGATGGGATTAAAACACAAAGACTTCCCCGATAATACACATGAAAAGCAAATGTATGTAATTGGGATATGACAGTCTTTTTTGCATGAACCCCCTGAGGGGATCATGCTTATATATTGGCGAGTTTTTGATGTGTCTATGGGCCACTCAATATCTCTCGGCCAGAAGTCAGAATAAATTTCTCGGAACGTCTCGAAATTTTTCGGTTATTTATTCAGGTCTCAACAGGTCGTTATCAAGACTTGGATGTTGTCCCTTGATGGCCCTTGACGATGCAATTATATGTTTTAAAACGACCACTGTACTACACTGTGTGTATCTAGGTCAATTAGGGACCGTTCAATATTTATCAGATGGATGGGCCGGTGTATTCTTTATATTGATTCATTAAAAAAGTTAATGCCTATCCTTTTAAATTCTGAAAAAAAGTCCTCGCCCATCTAAAAATAATCTATAAAAAAAAGTCCTTGCCCCTCTAAAGCTTAAAACAATCAAAAAATATTAAAGTTCTCCTTCTATTTGAAAGTTTGCAACTTTATGTTTTGAAATGAAAGACTAGACTTTGGTGAAATACAAAATTTAAAATGTGCTAGTTAATTCCATTTATATATAAATATTTATGTGTGTATCAGTACCATACATTTTATTGTGTTTAAAATCAGTATGAATATACATGTATATATTTGATTTTATATTTGCAGCCTCAGATACCAGATTGATTTAAAATAAAGGAAATAACTTAAACTAAGGGACAATAACTCTTTGACTAATAACTAGAGGCTCTCAAGAGCCTGTGTCGCTCACCTTAGTTTATGTGCTTATCAAACAATGGACACAGATAAATTCATAACAAAATTGTGTTTTGATGATGGTGATGTGTTTGTAGATCTTATTTTACAGAACATTCTTCTTGTTACAATTATCTCTATCTATAATGAACTTGGCCCAGTAATTACAGTGGAAAATATTTTCTAAAAGTCTACAAAAATTTATATAAATATAAAATTTTGACTATAAAGGGCAATAACTCCTCAAGGGATTAACTGACCATATTGGTCGTGTTGACTTATTTGTAACTCTTACTTTGCTGAACATTATTGCTGTTTACTGTTTATCCATATCTATAATATTATCAAGATAATAACCCAAAACAGCAAAATTTCCTTAAACTTACCAATTCAGAGATAGCAACCAAACAACAGGTTGTTCGATTCATGTGAATTTTTTAGGGCAGATAGATCTTGACCTGATTAACAATTTAACTCCATGTCAGATTTGCTCTAAATGCTTTGGTTTTTGAGTTATAAGCCAAAAACTGCATTTTACCCCTATGTTCTATCTTTAGCCATGGCGGCCATCTTGGAGGGTTGACCGGGTCACCAGACACAATTTTGGAACTAGATACTCTAATGATAATTGTGGCCAAGTTTTGTTTAATTTGGCCCAGTAGTTTCAGAGGAGAATAATAGATTACTCAGATTTACGAAAAATGGTTAAAAATTGACTATAAAGGGCAATAACTCCTAAAGGGGTCAATTGACCATTTCAGTCGCTTGACTTATTTGTAAATCTTCATTTGCTGAACATTATTGCTGTTAATGTTTATCTCTATCTATAATATTATTCAAGATAATAACCAAAAACAGCAAAATTTCCTTAAAATTAGGAATTTAGGGTCAGCAACCCAACAACAGGTTGTCCGATTCATCTGTAATTTGCAGGGCAGATAGATCTTGACCTGATAAACAATTTATCTGTGTGCCAGATTTGCTCTAAATGCTTGGATTTTTTAGTTATAAGCCAAAGACAGCATTTTAACCCAATGTTCTATTTTTAGCCAGGGCGGCCATCTTGGCTGTTTGACCAAATCACCGGTCACAATTTTTAAACTAGATACCCCAATGATAATTGTGGCTAAGTTTAGTTTAATTTGGCCCAGTAGTTTCAGAGGAGAAGATTTTTGTAAAAGATTACTAAGATTTACGAAAAATGGTTAAAAATTGACTATAAAGGGCAATAACTCCTAAAGGGGTCAACTGACCATTTTGGTCCTGTTGACTTATTTGTAAATCTTATTTTGCTGAACATTATATTTATAACGTAATATACCGCTGTTCAATAGTCATAAATCTATTAAGCGAGAAAAAATCCGGGTCACTAACCAAAACCGAAGGAATCACACCAACTATAAGAGGAAATTTTATCTTATAGAAGACAAGGTTTACCATCTTGTTTAGGGCTTTTACATGCAATGTTTATCATTAGAATATTTAAAACTTTATAACAACATCTTAATAATGATCAATAGATAGATATTTGAAACGCATCTGTCCTTATAGTTGGCTCACATCAGAATTATTGTATTCCTTGCCTTTCTGAGAATCGTGTGCGTGTTTTTTTTTATTCCCCATCTACGATAGTAGTAGAGCATTATGTTTTCTGGTCTGTGGCTCCGTTCGTCCGTCCGTTCGTTCGTCCCGCTTCAGGTTAAAGCCTAACTTTGATTTGTCGGCTGAAGCAAATGCGGTTTTTTTTGTCCTGAGAGAAGGATCTGTGTCCTGCACCCGACCTGGCATTTTACTATATAGATACAAAAAAGCTGATACGCAAAGGTTTCCTGTGTCATGTTTCTATTGATCCTATGCGAACAGATCCGATAACATTGTATACGTTGCAATTACTTTTGCGATCCCCGTTATAATATTGTTGATTTTATTGAAAATTAAGCGTATATGATAAATTGTTGACTAAACATAGTTTGTACATTGTAAGAAAATATAACCTGTATTTGTACTCGTTACGAAGAGGGAGAAAGCTTGGGGAATACTGCATTTTTCTTCCATTCAGATTAAAGCTTATTCAAATAAATATTACTTATTCCGACTTTTGTATTTGAAAATTACGATGACGACTTTAAAAAAAGGGGAGGGCATTAAGATTTTAACACAATATTTCAAAATACACCTGAATTGTAAAAAATTATTTAACAAGAAATTCAGTATCTTGTCACATTAAATATTTTGTTTACCAATTTTTACGTCTTCTATAAACAATTATTTCATCCTACAGTCCAGTATATCATAAAGCCTACATGTTTTACATCTGTCATACCCTAGCATACTTACTTTTGCCAAAAAACTATTTAAAAAAATCCATGTACTTTCACCTTCCCTATTGGTGCATTGCACTTAATAAATGTGATATACCATCGTAGTTTAGCAAACACACAACCATCGCACTTTAGCGTGACACACCATCGTATTTTAGCAAACAAACAAACAACCATCGCACTTTAGCGTGAAAAACCTTCGTACTTTAGCGTAGACCATCGCACTTTAGCGTGACCATCGCACTTTAGAGTCCTACATATATATATACAAGAAATAAGTCCAGATTCTTGTTGGGATTTTTTTTTAACCTAACATTTTTTTACTATTCATATAATAGGTATGAGATGCCATGAGACAACTCTCATATCCAAGTCACAATTTGTAAAAGTAACCATTATAGGTCTAAGTACGGTCTTCAAAACGGAGCCTTTGCTCACACCGAACAACAAGCTATAAAGGGCCCCAAAAATTACACGTATAAAACCATCCAAACGGGAAACCAACGTTTTAATCTATATGGAAATGAACTGTACACATCTCCTTGCCGACCTTTCATATTATCATATGAGTCGGAGTTCCTTCAGACACTTGTTAAAAACAACAAACAAACTAGAATTTATACCTTGAATCGGACGTTAGTTGTCATCTCGGTACCAAAATCTATGACACAAGAGCTAATTTTAATTGCTAGGTTATCAATTACCTCCATCTTAGAAGTAATGTATAATCTTCACCTGCATATGTGATAAACATTTCCCAACTCATTCGGTAATCAAAAACTTGAAGCTGCAGCTCAGACTTTGTTAAACGTCTCCAGTTATTGAGAAGAAAGTTGATAAATCAGGAGTATGTCAAAGAACGTCTCGTCCTTTTTCTCAAAAAAGATCATCGAAAGTTACTTAGTTCCATTTTTTTACACAAATAAGGCCGTTAGTTTTTTTTCGTTTGAATTGATTTACATTGTCTTATCATGGCCTTTTATAGCTGACTATGCGGTATGGGCTTTGCTCATTGTTGAAGGCCGTACGGTGACCTATAGTTGTTAATGTTTGTGCCATTTTGGTCTTTTGTGGATAGTTGTCTCATTGGCAATCATACCTCATCTTCTTTTTTATAGACCTTGTTGAATTTTCCGTTTCAACTTCACACGGTGGTCTTGAAGTATAGAAAATAGGTAATGCCGTCGTTTATCATCTAAATAACTTGTTATTATAGTATTCTTTGATTTGTTTTTGTAGATAACAGTTCATATGACGTGGCTGGGTACTTGGACATTTAGTCATAGTGATATTGTGCTGTGGTATATTGTTGTATTCTTGTCTTATGTTTCCGCTAATGTGCTTTGTGTATATGCCTTTATAGATCACCTGGCCTGAGGACCGAGTGAGCTTTTCCCATCCCTTTGCGTCCGGCGTCCGGCGTCTGTCGTCGTTAACTTTTACAAAAATCTTCTCCTCTGAAACTACAGGGTCAAATTAAACCAAACTTTGCCACAATCATCATTGGGGTATCTAGTTTAAAAAATCTGTCCGGTGACCCAGCCAACCAACCAAGATAGCCACCATGGCTAAAAATAGAACATTGGGGTAATATGCAGTTTTTGGCTTATAACTCAAAAACAAAGCATTTAGAGCAAATCTGACATGGGGTAAAATTGTTTATAAGGTCAAGATCTATCTGCCCTGAAATTTTCAGATGAATCAGATAACCCGTTGTTGGGTTGCTGTCCCTGAATTGGTAGTTTTAAGGAAATTTTACTGGTTTTGGTTAATATCTTGAATATTATTTTAGATATAGAGATAAACTGAAAAAAGCCCTAATGTTGAGCAAAGTAATATTTACTAATAAGTCAACATGACCGAAATGGTCAGTTGACCCCTTTAGGAGTTATTGCCCTTTATAGTTAATGTTTAACCATTTTTCGTAAATCTTAGTTATCTTTTACAAAAATCTTCTCTTTTGAAACTACTGGGCCAAATTAATCCAAACTTGGCCTCAATCATCTTTGGGATATCTAGTTTAAAAATTGTGTCCAGTGAGCAAGCCATCCAACCAAGACGGCCGCCATGGCTAAATATAGAACAAAGGGATAAAATGCAGTTTTTAGCTTATAACTCAAAACCCAAAGCATTAAGACAACGGGTAAACTTGTTCATCAGGTCAAGATCTATCTGCCTTGAAATTTTCAGATGAATCGGACAACCCGTTGTTGGGTTGCTGCCTCTGAATTGGTAATTTTATGGAAATTTTGCTGTTTTTGGTTATTATCTTGAATATTATTATAGATAGAGATAAACTGTAAAAAGCAATAATGTTCAGCAAAGTAAGATTTACAAATAAGTCAACATGACCGAAATGGTCAATTGACCCCCTAAAGATTTATTGTCCTTTATATTCAATATTTAACAATTTTCCACTGAAACTACTGGGCCAAGTTTATTATAGATAGAGATAATTGTAAGCAGCAAGAATGTTCAGTAAAGTAAGATGTACAACACATCACCAAAACACAATTTTGTCATGAATCCATCTGCTTCCTTTGTTTAATATTCACATAGACCAAGGTGATCGACACAGGCTGTTTAGAACCTCTAGTTGTTATTTTCTTTGTTGACATAATTGTTAGTTTAATAGTGAATGGAGTTATATCAGAATGTTGTCTGCTGTACCTATTTTTTGACATTTTTACCTGTTATATCTTTTTGTTTTGTTCACACATCGTTGTCAATATTACGGAATGATGTACAACTGCCATGCAAGTGCTAGATTATCTAGCTATAAAACCAGGTTCAACACACAATTTGTTACATACGAAAATGTTTGCACCAAGTCAGGAATATGACAGTTGTTATCCATTCGTTTGGTGTGTTTAAGCTTTTGACCTTGTCTTCTGCTTAGGGACTTTCCTTTAAGAATGTAAGTTTTTTTTGTTATTCTACTTTTATATATAAAAAAAAACTATTATTCACAAAATTATTTCCAGGATTTAATCAAGACCTCCAAGCTTAAATGGCTTGACAGGTAACATGACTATACAGCGGTTTCTTGAATTTCTTTTATCGTCTTTATTTTATCTGATGAAAAGTTGTCTAATGAGCAATCATACCACATCTCCTTATTTTCATACTATAACATAACTTATAGTTCCCTTATAACATTGGAGCCAGGAAGCTTTGCTAAAATTTGTCCTTATATTATCAGTGTTCTACAGTTTTAAACTATTGGTAAACAGGAAGAAGCTGCTCAGCAAATGTAAAAATAAGTAATATCCATTTCGACGTCATCAAGCTTCAAATCTAATATAACATTACTCCCATCTAAAGAGGTGAAGACAAGTTAAAGGAACGTTTTCCTTGAACTATGAAAATATTACCTATCGACAAAGAAAAGGGGGCGGCACCTCTGATGAAAACATAACTTACACGCTACAACTCTACATTAAAAAACTGCTGACAAATAACAATCCATAGCCTTCCATAGAAACCACGAAAAATTTCCTCCTTTAATAAGAAATTAAACCAGGTGTTACACTACTGGACAGCTGTGGCAAAGAAATCGCTAACCAATCTGTCAGCAGCGTTATCTAGTAATCTGTTTGTCACAAAAGTTGTATGAGATTACCCAAATGATTTATTCGGTTATACGCCGCTGATCTACGATAACTACAGTAACGCCTGAATGTATACATATACAATGTATATAACCATCAATCGATCATTCAGAACTAGCTTGGGATTTTGAAAGAATTTAGCTGGTAATTAATGCGGTGCCTCTTCTTCAGGCCACCAATCAAAATTAAGAATTCATGTAGAGTTTTAAAGGTGTAATGGATGTAGGGGTATACAAGTAGAATATATGGAATAATCATCACATTTTTTGTGATTTTTTTTAACCAAAAGATTTCCCTCCAATACTACTGGGCCAAATTCATAGGGATAACTGTAAACAACGAGAATTGTCAGTAAGATTAACTAACAAGTAACCATCACCAAAACAGAGAATTTGTCTTGAATTCTATTCTTCTCTTTAATATTGTAGAGTGTCCTTTTTAAAGGGGTGCAACAGTTGAAACATGAAAAAATTAAAATCACAAAAATACTGAACTTAGAGGAAAATCAATTCGGAAAGTCCATAATCACATGGCAAAGTCAAATAACTAAACGTACCAAAAACGAATGGACAAGAACTGTCATCATAGTATTCATGACTTTGTACAGGCATTTTCAAATGTAGAAAATGGTGGATTAAACCTGGTTTTATAGCACCAACCCTCTCACTTTGTGACAGTCTCGTCAAATTCCGTTATATTTACATTGATGCATTAACTAAACAAATACAATATATAAAATTGTCAGAATATGGATACATCAGTCATCATCGTATTACAATTTTAAAAGGAACAATCGAACAGAACACAAAAACATCTATCTACAAACATATTCATTGATTTGTGTGTCTGGCGTCAGAATTTTTTTATACGTCACATAGATTTGTCGTTCAATGTACATACAAACAATTTTAAAATTTACCTAGGCAATGTTAGCATACAGGGTTAAAAAATCAAAAGTATATAAGAATAAATTGTCTTTATTGGTCACCAACCAAATTTGAATTTGAAAAACAGATGGATGAAAACATTGCAATATAATGAAACAGAATAGTGCAGTCTTTGGCTAGTGTTAGACGGATTTTAATAGCTAAAAGGCCTTCTTTAGTATTTTATTTGTGAATATCAACACATTTACGCCTTGGTCTACGTTTGAATACCTTAATGTTTATCATTGCGCAAACCCCTGAGGGTTTACGCAGTATATATTGGACGAGTGATGTAGTCTTTCGGAACACCGGATGTTATTAGGAACACTTCTGTTCTTTCTATGGCCACCTTTCAAATACATGCGCAATAGCTATGACCACCTTTCAAATGCATGTGCAATAGCGTACTAATCTGTTGAATATGCATTAGCATCTTTTAAAAGTTGCTATAGAGATGATCTGAAATTTATTATGATATAATATTATCTTGCACACGATTACAAGCTGCTAATATTAACCTACATGCGTTGTATTTTAATTAGTCAAACGATGTAACCAGCTGTGTTTAGATATGAGATAAGATTTCATGTAAACAATGCGCTTTATATTCTGAACGAGAATAATTAAAAATAAAATCTTTAGAAAGAGTTTTAGTAGCATTTTATTTTAGATTTTACGTTTAGTGAAGATGTACTTGTTGTAAAAAGCAAGCTATTTATTTTTTTATTCTGAAATTAAAAAGAAGTCTTTCTTGCATATGATTAAATTACAGTTATATATTTTTTTTGGTTAAATAATACAACTTTAATAAAAAAGAAATGGTTATTAAAAATAAAATGAAATAGATATTGAATATGAAAAAATAAAATCTTTAAAAAAAAGTATTAGCACTTTTTTAAATTTTACATCTAGGATAGACCAAGGACATGGAAATATAATCATAAATACGTGCCTCATAGGTGCATGTAAAACCGAGGATTTTTTCAAAAAAAATGCGTTTATTGAAAATTAATTATGAAAGTTATGTCCGTATTTATTTTCATTAATATTGCAAATTTAAAGTTATTTTCTTTGTTTAAATATTGCAACATTATTTACTTTTTTTTAAAACAAGGAGGTCACATAGTAACCTCTGAATCCTTTTCGTCATTAAAATGCGACTGATAAATATAGATATTCAATATAAAAGGGGGGATAACCGTGACTGAAATCTAAATCTGAAATTTATTTTTAAAAAATACACATTTGACCATGCAGATGTATGAAATGAAACTTCAAGCAATGAAACAACGAATTAAATGTGCCACTTTAATTACGACTGATAACCTAAAATTGAATCATGCATGCATTTTTAGCCGACTTAACCAGGTCGGCGATAAGATATCGAATATTAAAAAGAAGATATGGTTTGTTGGTGTCAATGAGACAACCATCTACAAGAAACCAAAATAACACAGAAATACAAACTATGGGTCACCGTACGACCTCCAACAACAGGCAAAGCACGTACCGTATAGTCGGCTATAAAAGGCCCCGAAATGACAATGTAAAACAATCAGTCAAAAAAGAAAATCAACAAAGTCCGAATCATCATATGCGTAACTTAGTTACTCACCAGAGGAACGCTACGCAAGCTTTTAAACCCGCGTTCCATAAGTTTGAAGTACGTCGAAATGCAAAGGTATATACGCTTGGTGAACGCTTTCACTTCAGGAAAATTTTAATGGAACATAACAAATTTCATTCAGTTCAAGCGTTTGTCAAGCGTATACCTGAAAACTGCACGCACATAATATACACGCTACACGAGCGTTGAAAACGCTACAGATAAGTTTGAGACACGTTAAGGGCACATTGCATACAAAAATACTCGTCGCCTTAAAGCTTTCATTCAGGAGAAGAAGTCCGATACGGGTGAATCTTCGTCAAACCTACAGAAGATATTACACCATCTCCAACCATGCAACATGGGACTAGACATAGAAGTACAGGAACTACTCCCATTAGTTTGAGCTGTACAAGATCTACAAAAATATCCCGCCTGCCTCAAATGTGCATAGGATCGACCATGGTCCAGCACTAATGATACAAGTACCAACCAGAGTTACAATGACGTGGCAGTAAGTCTTCAAAGGCCACTGAGCGGCCTCCAAAAATGAAAAAAAAACCGCTATTTAGTCGGCTGTTAAATGCCCCGACCATTAAGATTTAAAAACAAAAATCAAACAAAACTAAACTAAACAGCCTTATTGATAACAAAATAATTTACGAAAAAAACCTGGCTGACATGAATATCTGTACTACATGTTCCTGGCTTTAGAATGACATTGGCACATAAACAATGTGGTGGCCATAAACCTAACCCTCCCAAATGCACCAAACCTTAAGGACAACACATTGCAAGAAAAAACTGTAAAATATCAGTTGCAATTCGCGTCCCTAAAAATAGGGGTACGGTGCACAATAATCACTTACATAAAAACAATAGACACAAATCACTGAAATAATCGCACTTACCGAAAGCTATTTCAAAGCTAGTGAACATGTAGACGAACCAGTAGACATAGACAGACTGATAAACATGTAAACAGACGGGCGAATGTGACAGACTTATTGACAAACATTCACATATATATAGACAGACCTGCAGTTGGGAATGTAGAAAGACTAGGAGAACCGCTTAGGTACGCTTTACGCACACCCAATACACGCTTTAAGCTCGTTGTGCACACGATACAGATATGATTGACAGGTTGAATGCATCAAAATTAATAGCGTATTGGTAGCGTGCATGATTTTTTTTCCACGGCCGACGTACGTCGGATCTAGACGTTGATGTGTGAAGCCGGTATTACATTAAGTAAACAGGCAATGTCAGTTTCTTTGGTTAAATAATACAACTTTAATAAAAAAGAAATGGTTATTAAAAATAAAATGAAATAGATATTGAATATGAAAAAATAAAATCTTTAAAAAAAAGTATTAGCACTTTTTTAAATTTTACATCTAGGATAGACCAAGGACATGGAAATATAATCATAAATACGTGCCTCATAGGTGCATGTAAAACCGAGGATTTTTTCAAAAAAAATGCGTTTATTGAAAATTAATTATGAAAGTTATGTCCGTATTTATTTTCATTAATATTGCAAATTTAAAGTTATTTTCTTTGTTTAAATATTGCAACATTATTTACTTTTTTTAAAAACAAGGAGGTCACATAGTAACCTCTGAATCCTTTTCGTCATTAAAATGCGACTGATAAATATAGATATTCAATATAAAAGGGGGGATAACCGTGACTGAAATCTAAATCTGAAATTTATTTTTAAAAAATACACATTTGACCATGCAGATGTATGAAATGAAACTTCAAGCAATGAAACAACGAATTAAATGTGCCACTTTAATTACGACTGATAACCTAAAATTGAATCATGCATGCATTTTTAGCCGACTTAACCAGGTCGGCGATAAGATATCGAATATTAAAAAGAAGATATGGTTTGTTGGTGTCAATGAGACAACCATCTACAAGAAACCAAAATAACACAGAAATACAAACTATGGGTCACCGTACGACCTCCAACAACAGGCAAAGCACGTACCGTATAGTCGGCTATAAAAGGCCCCGAAATGACAATGTAAAACAATCAGTCAAAAAAGAAAATCAACAAAGTCCGAATCATCATATGCGTAACTTAGTTACTCACCAGAGGAACGCTACGCAAGCTTTTAAACCCGCGTTCCATAAGTTTGAAGTACGTCGAAATGCAAAGGTATATACGCTTGGTGAACGCTTTCACTTCAGGAAAATTTTAATGGAACATAACAAATTTCATTCAGTTCAAGCGTTTGTCAAGCGTATACCTGAAAACTGCACGCACATAATATACACGCTACACGAGCGTTGAAAACGCTACAGATAAGTTTGAGACACGTTAAGGGCACATTGCATACAAAAATACTCGTCGCCTTAAAGCTTTCATTCAGGAGAAGAAGTCCGATACGGGTGAATCTTCGTCAAACCTACAGAAGATATTACACCATCTCCAACCATGCAACATGGGACTAGACATAGAAGTACAGGAACTACTCCCATTAGTTTGAGCTGTACAAGATCTACAAAAATATCCCGCCTGCCTCAAATGTGCATAGGATCGACCATGGTCCAGCACTAATGATACAAGTACCAACCAGAGTTACAATGACGTGGCAGTAAGTCTTCAAAGGCCACTGAGCGGCCTCCAAAAATGAAAAAAAAACCGCTATTTAGTCGGCTGTTAAATGCCCCGACCATTAAGATTTAAAAACAAAAATCAAACAAAACTAAACTAAACAGCCTTATTGATAACAAAATAATTTACGAAAAAAACCTGGCTGACATGAATATCTGTACTACATGTTCCTGGCTTTAGAATGACATTGGCACATAAACAATGTGGTGGCCATAAACCTAACCCTCCCAAATGCACCAAACCTTAAGGACAACACATTGCAAGAAAAAACTGTAAAATATCAGTTGCAATTCGCGTCCCTAAAAATAGGGGTACGGTGCACAATAATCACTTACATAAAAACAATAGACACAAATCACTGAAATAATCGCACTTACCGAAAGCTATTTCAAAGCTAGTGAACATGTAGACGAACCAGTAGACATAGACAGACTGATAAACATGTAAACAGACGGGCGAATGTGACAGACTTATTGACAAACATTCACATATATATAGACAGACCTGCAGTTGGGAATGTAGAAAGACTAGGAGAACCGCTTAGGTACGCTTTACGCACACCCAATACACGCTTTAAGCTCGTTGTGCACACGATACAGATATGATTGACAGGTTGAATGCATCAAAATTAATAGCGTATTGGTAGCGTGCATGATTTTTTTTCCACGGCCGACGTACGTCGGATCTAGACGTTGATGTGTGAAGCCGGTATTACATTAAGTAAACAGGCAATGTCAGTTTCTAATTCTTATGCACAACAAAAGTAATATAAAACAATACATCTTTATTAAACAATTATCTAATATATACATAATGCCAAACAAGCATTTGGGTTTACGATTGCATTTCTTTTTTTAAAGATAGCAAATTGTCCTTGTTTTATATTGTTACTACATACTTTATGTTTGTTTCGCTAATCTTTTATCCATACATTTACATGTTGTCTTCGTCTTTTTTGTTTACATTTGGCACACAAATATATAGAATCAAAGTTATTTTGTTTACCTAATAAGTGGTAATAGTTTGAATACAATCAACAGTTTTGAAGTCTTATTTTCAAGGAGTAAGATACTGAAACATTAACTTCAAAATGGATTTTATTGATGATATTGGCATCCATTGTGTTGTGGTGTTGTGGTTGAATTTTGTACCTAACAATTTAAATGCTCATTGACTCAATGTGCCTTTAATACGTTAGACTTATAGGTCAAAGACTTTCACGAAAGCAACCGCTTGGTATGGTAGGGTGATTTAAATAAATCAATAATTAATGATTAAAATATATCCAAAGTTTTTCACGACTAAAGCAGTGTATGTAAAGTGCGGATCCTAAAATATCATTTTTACTGTATATGCCATAAATGTCTAATGTAAAATGATAAATAAACAGACGAACTTTTTTGAATTTTTGAAGAAAATCAAGAAAATTAGTTAAAATGTATATGTTCAGAAATACATAATACTAATAAACAAAAGTAAGAGATGCGAGCGGGGTTTTATCGCGCCTAAAGCCATCCAGCTGTGAAATATATACCAAAATAGGTGAATATTTAGGACATTTCACGAACAGATCGTGCAGATGCTTTATAACTAACAGGTTTGATGTTGTTGCAGTAAAAAATATTCATTTTAATACAATTATTAAAGTTGTATAACGTAGAATATGTTTTGTCATTCAGTTTCTTCATATTTAACTAAATTCCACTATGATGATTTCGTAATGCTAGTCATGTTTACTGTCGAATAATGATACTATTCTTTCATTTTCACTGTGGAGCGAATCATTATTGTTGTATATGCGGTGCATTTTCAGTGTATAATTTTTTTTTTTATCTATTACAGCTCATTTCTTTAAGCATGTAGAGCAAGACTTTAGTTGATTTGCTTGCTTTTTTTTTTATTGGATAATCATTATGATAACACCCAATTTAATTCAAATATTAAAAATACAGGTTAAACTATGCCTATTCATATTGTTTAAAAAATTCAATCTTATTTACAAAGTTTGTATAAACAATTATACAAACAAAGCAAGCAAGCCAATTAAAGTTTTGCTTTACATGCATTAGGAAATTAGCTGTAAAGCCTTAATTTAGCCGACTTGCTCAAACAGTAGATAAAGTAAGAGAAAGATTTTATAAAATTTAACTTACGGAGGATAGTTTGGTTTTAAAACACTCTAATAAATTCAATAGAAATAACATTTATTTCAAATGTATTCCATTTAGTTTCTTATAAAGCGTATAGGGATCTTTATCCTTATTTTTTTTTTCCATTTCCATTACACTTCACCACTAATTACGTACATCTTGATATAGATTGCTCCTTTGTTTCCCGTTTAAAAGGTTTTACACGGGAGTCCTTTATAACTTGCTGTTCGGTGTGAGCCAAGACTCCATGTTGAAGACCGTATTTTGACGTATAATGGTCTACCTTTATAAATTGTGACTCGGATGGAGAGTTGTCTCATTGTCACATACGACATCTATATATGGCTCAAAAACGAAACGAGACGGGATAAAAAGGGATAAAAAAATCTACGCTACTTTTTAATATATTTATAATGGGCTTAATATGAGTCAAAATAGAGTAAAATAGTGGGTCGCATTTGGGTATAAGCGTCACGCCGGATTGCCCATTTTTTGCAAGCGTGACAGGTGAAAGTCAAATGATTGTGTAGTGAAAAACGGGAAATGAAGTCTAGCGGGACACGGATCAAAATTAGAACTGCATAGTATAAGCGGGATACGGGAATCTGTCAAAACAATAAGCTGAATACGGGAATCTGACAAAACAGTAAGCGGGATCCCGGATCAGAACCCCCAATGAGAACCAAGAATAAGATATTTTTGTATATTCGTCCCATTGTTGCAGTCATGCCTTCAATAACAAATGTATGCGATGCATGCATTTTTTTTATATTTTTGGTCCCTTTTTCAATTTTGTGGGGTCCAAATTTAAAGACAAAAGTCCTTTAATATAGATATTTGGAATTCGTTGACATGCTGAATCTAACCGTGTATCTAGTTTATGAATTTTTTGCCTAGTTGCTGAACTAGCCCACATAGAGTTCCAAAGGGTCTAAAATCAACAAAAATGAATTGTAGCATGCATTTCGTGTACAATAACCCAAATGTGCATGGTTTTACCTCTGCGGTAGTATTCATTCACGGATCTAGAATTTTTCATAAGTAGGGGCCCACTGACTGCCTAAGAGGGCCCGCTGCTGTCACCTTCCAGTGATTCCCTATATAAGTTAAAATCAAGGAGAAACGTAATCTGAAGAATACAATATGACATTTTGAGAATCGCTTATGTTACAAGTTGGAAAAGCTATATATTTGATGAAGAATGAATGAGGAGTTTGTATTTCAATTTGGAAATACATGTATCATAAATCCTAAAGTCATCAACTAAGTTTTTTTCATTTGTTGCAAGTGCATTTATCACATAATTCTACAATAAAAATTCCTCGCATCTTTGAAAATTCTACATTATTAATGACTGCACTAACAGTGATAATTCATCGCATCTATAGTTAAAATGGATCGCTTTCAATAATCGATATGCTATATTATGATGCTTTTATAACACTTATTTGAACTTTAATGCTATGTTTGTATATTATAAAGACATATCACAATGAAAATATGTTAAAACTTAACTTAAAATCCTTTAACTTGATATTTTCAAAACGTAAACAAATACAGTTTTCCCATGATCCTTTATTCTACAATAGACATACCCGCATATAACAGTAAAAATGGACTAGCTGGATTCGCACTTTATATACACTGTAAAGAATATTTGTCGAAAACTTTATGTTGCATAACGATTTTTTTCAAATTAATTTCGTTACTGTTCGAAATAAGAACATTTCTTATATCAACTGTTGGAAATGGAGATATATCATTACTATATAAATATAGAAAAGCAGTCATTAAAAAGTAAAATCACAAAAATAAGTGCTACTATTAAGTAATGATTCGAGGCTTTAACTGCCAGAAAATAAGTCTTGAATAAATGGATCACTTTGACATTTTCTTTTTGATTTTTTAGAATTCTATTTTCTCCAAGGAAGGTAGGATAACACTTTTTTAATAAAGCAAATGCTTTACTCTTTTATATCTTTAAAAAATTAAGTAATATTTAAAACGCCCCATTTGTTCAAGATTAATGTCAAAACAATCGTGATAAAAGTTGTGGAAAGATAACCTACATTTGACTATCTAACTACAATACAGGTCTACTTGTCAAATATGAAAGGTAAATATTTTAATTCGATTACGTTTGCAGACATTAATCAATACATAATATAGAAATGAGGAGATGTTGCAGATTACCAATGAGACATCTAGCCACCAACGTTCGAATAAAGGGGATGTAAACAATTATAGGCAACCGTAATGCCTTCAACAGTGGGAAATTCCCATCCGTATGGTCGGCTATTAAAATGTGAATCATTTCAATTGAACGGTGTAATTTTTTACAAAACAGTTTAAAAAACCCCAAATATAACAAATATTAACCGACAACAACCACTGAACAATAGGCTCCAGAATTTGGTTGTGTTACCCCCCACCTTACCTGAGACAGTGGTGTTTCAGTATAGCATAAGAACGAACTTTCAAACTCAAATGAACTGCTTTTATTGTTGTTAATTGTATAATTAATCTCAAATGTGAAAGAAACTTGTACAGTGTTATGTTAATATTATTTGTGCTTTGTATTACTCTTAGTTGTTTTGCATTGTACTGTTACAAAACTGTTACTGGACAAAAGGAAATCGTAGCTTTTTCAAGTAAGTGTATCTATCCTGTTTTCCACATTCAGTAGTTGGTTGTCTCTAATCAGGATCCTGTTATTCAGTGTTTGTTGTGTATTTCTTAATATTATATTTGTTTTTGTGTTGTTTTTGTGTTGTTTTTTTGTTATGTGTTTTTTTTAGGGGGGGGGGGTCGTTTAAATTGTTTTACATTTTGTCATGAAGAGCCTTCTTGCTATGCAGTTTGGGCTTTGGTTCCTAGATCATTGTCGATGAAGGCTGTTAGGAGACATATAGTCGCTAGCTGTTGCGGCCTTTGTTTTCTAGTCGAGAGTTGCCAGCTTATGTTGTTATTTTAAAATTACTGCAATGATGGTATACTTTTTGATCTTCATTCATTGATTTCGACCGGCAAATTGATTTTAAGATCTCGAAGGGTTATTCAGAAGATTCCAATATTAAAACAAACAAAAATCGAAGAAATTGCCTAAACTTCAATAGGAGCGAGTTCGAGTGCCTCTTCCTGGTAAAAGTATTACAAAACATGTATAATAATTCATATGCTTGATATAAATAAGTAGCTTGCTTGTCTGAAATGAATTTAAAACAGTCTAGATAGTTTAAGGAGATAAATATGACGTAGGTCATGGTAATTTTCTATCTGTAATATCTATCTTAAGATAAACTTAAATTACAGAAATAAAGGAATGCGACTATCGATTCGACATGTATAAATGCTTTTATTATAAAGTGTACTTGAGTTACAGTAATATGCATAGAGATTTTAAAATCTTATCTTGGTTAAATATTGAATTTTATTGTGAACGTGATTTTGTAGTATAAACTTTACATCATGCTTATCAGAGATTTGTAATCATCCTATTAATTCAATGTGTATATTTAAATCTTTTGAAAGGAATATCTGATGTGTTTTACATAAAAATGCTCGTTTAAGGCCTTTGTATTATTGTTTCGATTAGTTTTTGTCTTTTATAGTCTGATAAATCTTTCCTAAGGCCACAAAAGTTTGATACAAAGTTCCTTTGAAATTCCTACTCCAGTTTTTGATGAATTGCCTTTTAAATAAAATAAGTTATGGCTTGAGGAAATTTGTGGTCTCATGCCAGTTTAAAATTTGTTTTTCGTAAAAAAAAATCTTACATATACTCTTTTTTATTGCATATAATGCTCCTATCGTTACAAACTCACATGTGATAAATCATTTTGTAAATAAAAGGTCAAAATTAGAGATGCAATCATGCAGTTGTGTCATCTCAATGTCTTGTAAAATTAATAATTGACAAAACTGCTACCTGATATGCTTCTCGTTTAACCTTTGAAGTCCTGTTCCACCTTTGAAGACTTTTCAAATATCAACACTATTTCATTAGATGATCACAAACACATCAATATGTGAAAGACACTGTCAGAGTTCGAGCCATCGTCATCCCGATCCTTGTTTCAACAGATAAAGACCTGTATATATTAAATGAAACACATTGTAAATTCCCATGAACATTTTTCAAAAACCATAGACATAATACATTTTGATAACACCTCATATCCCGCTGTTTGTCTTTTTGTATGCAAGCATAATTTTTTTTGTTGATTTCAAAGAGTTGAAGGTGTTTATTTGGTACAACCACTTTTAGTCAAGTTAAAGAGCTTCAAATGCATTACTAGTTTTAGGAGCAAAGGGGAAGAGTATTATTGTCATATTGTAATGTATCTGAATGGGGTGTAATCATTTTAACCGACAATTTCAATACCTTGGAATATACATGTATAGCAATTTAAATATGTAACTCATGATGTTGTTTTGGTACAAAGCAAGATTATCATTTTGATCCTGAATATGAATGGAAAATTCCAACAGGATGTCAAACAGCCAATAAACAATCATTATTATATAATGAAAGCAACGTCAAACAACTTTAATCAAATATATTTCTGAAGCATTTGTTCAGATATATACACATATTCTTATTTTATTCACCATGTGTCATTTTCCTTACTAACATAGTTCCTCTTAAATCTCGTTCATTAAGCCTTCACCATAACGAGTATCATGAACAGATAAAAAATGATGTTTGCAGTTTTTGTTATGCTACCTTAATATATATATGAATTTAACTGAAAAGTCATGCAGACAAAGCTCACTCGATGAAAAAAACAAAAACAAATAAATATCAATTATAAAAGAAAATCTTGTAATGTACAGGCACCAATAAATCAAAATACATGCATTAGGTCATTTGTTGTCTTCGTCAGTGCATTAACCTGGTCATAACATGTAAGTAAATTGTACAACTTTTAAATAGTAGAATTTAAAAAAAAAATACCTATCTCTTCATTTGATTAGCATTTCCCTCCAACAATTTCATTTTCAACAAAAACATACAATCAAAAACATGTCGCTCACTTGCACCATATTTTGGAGCATTTATCTGAGGTACTAGAGATCAAATTGGTTTGGCCTTATTTTACTTACTTGCTATTAACTCTAATCTACACTGGGGTAAAGCTGATGACCGTAACTGCATTCACGGTCATCCCAAGATGTCGGATGAAAAATTAGGTCAGTTTTTGTATTGTCTGTTAAAGTGTTTCTATATCATTTTCTTTACAAACCATACATTGAAACGATGTACATTTATAAAAGAATCACTCGGAAATCACTAATTACTGCCGAGAAATGTGCATGAAACGGTAAATTCGATTTAAAAAAATCGGTAAGATGACCGTAAATCATAATCAAAATATTTTCAAGATGACCGTAACATAAAACAAGGATGACCGTGATTGGTAAAAAGATGACCGTAACTTGTAAAGGATGACCGTAATTTGTAAAGACTGACTGTAATTTATATAGGAAGACCGTAACTTTTAAAGAATGATCATCCATTCTAAGAAATATCCGTATTGTATTCAAAGTTTGTCGATCTCTCAATAGGGGCTCGGTTAGAGGATATAAATATGTTTCATAAATTTCTTTTTTTTAACTATAATATAATTGGCCCTATTTTGGATTTATGACAATGATAGTAAACTGCATATTTCTCGTAAACAATGAAACATTTATTGATAACGACGTTAAAATTTTAACATACATTGACAGCGATACGACGAAAATTTGAAGGAACATGAATGTGTCCCTAGTACACGGATGCCTCATCTACACTATCATTTTCTATGTTTAGTGAACTATGAAAATGGGATAAAACTGTAATTTGGCATTAGAATTAAAAAGATCATACCATAGGGAAAATGTGTACTAATTTTCAATTTTATTTAACTTGAAGCTGGACAAACAAACAGACGGACGGACGAACGTACGCACAGACCAGAAAAAACATAATGCCAATGAATGCATATGGAGCACTAAAAACATTAATAATACATACGAAAATTTGCTAATCGAGCCCATGTGTATAGTTCCAGAGGAAGCAGATTAAAATCTTAATTTGTCTTGATATATGCAGGCGTACACACTTTTGAAATAGAACAAAATAATCGAAGCGCTTTGTTTATCGAGAAAGCGATAAATGTTTACTGTAATGTTTGATTTAGTAAAAAAAATTCAAAAGTTAATAGAAACAAATAAAAAACGACAATTTTCTTCTCAATTACGAAGTGTTTTATTAAAAAAAACACCTTTTGCATAAGTTTTCAATGTATCTATAATTACAAAGTAATGCAAAACAATAAGATATCAAGTCGACGACATGGTTGTCTATAAGTTGGATTTAGAAAATGCATAACCTCGGATTTTTTTTTTTACCACGGACGGAGAATACATCAATCTTTTATTTCAGAAATATTCGTGTCTGCCCTTCCACTATGTCAATCAAGAAAAAAATCCCCAAAATAGATAACGACTGTATCGAAAAGAGAAAATCGAGTGCACCTTTTTATGTTAAGGCATGTTTTGGGTTTATATTTTGTCTTTAAAACGTGCAAAGCAAGAGTATTTGATAAAGCATCTCGCTTCAGATTCTATCATTTTTATATTATCAAAGCTACAGGTTGACTTTATAACGTAAAAAAATGACAGTACGAAAAGATGAAATATATGGGTCAAGTGAAATACCTATGTAATGAATCACAAAAACAAGAGTAGACCTGTGTGTTCGGATGGCTTTTTTTTCTAAAAGTACTTGACGACAGTCTTTTAATTTGGAAGATGAAAATGGATATCTTCGAAAAAATATTATTTTCTTGTGTGTGATAACTAGGGTTCATAATCTCCAACCACTGAAAATGTTTAGTCTGCCCTTCCACAAAATTTTTAATTAGATTTTTTTTAAATGCTCAAGAATTTTCGAAAATTCCACCTGACATCCGAACAGACAATATTTTTAAAGTTAAATCAATGCAGACAAGATCATTAACTGATGTTCATTTAATAATTCATGGGGGCTTGAATATATCGTTATTTTACCACGGGTTGGCCCTTTATGACAAATATTTTACCCTGAGCGATAGCGAGGGGTAAAATATCGGCATAAAGGGACAACCCGTGGTAAAATCTAGATATATTCAAGCCCCAATGAATTATTTCGATTCTAATAGGACAAATACGGCATTTTTTTTGGATCGAAGCGCTCTAGGTGGAGGCCATTATTTGCCGTTCCCATAAATTAACGCACTTTTAGATTGGCGTAAAAGAACGGAGCAAACAGAATAAGTGACATGCTCAAACTATTCACAAAACTTTTTTTAGATAGATTTGGATGAATTTTAATAATTTACCTACATGTTTTATGTATAAAAAAAAATGGGCTTATACCACTTTTTAGCATCGTTTGTTTACGTTTCCTTGTTGTGATGAATTTCGGTATCAGAAGCGTGTATTTTCCCGTAAAATGCTTAAATTATAACGTCATCATTCTATGACGTCGTGTATTTCATTCATAAAAAAACATATGACGTGGGAGTACGATCGGAACAGCCAATGCAATATATTCATATTTTACCACGGGTGTGTACTCAAAGCGTTTGAAGGACGTCATGTTAGAATAGCTAGTAGATACATTTCTTTTAAAATATAACTGAAACATAACGATCGATCGTAATGGTGCTAGCGCTATGTGGATAAATTTATTAGTTTTCAAGAGCAAAATTGGCAGAGCGTCATTCCTACAATGGCTTCCATGTCTACGATTGTGAGCATTAACTGGCGTAAGGGAAGATAATTTTGAAGAAGTAGAATTCTGACTGCATGAATAACATTTCTGTATATACGTTCCGCCTTGTGATACGCTATTCGTACAAGACTATTTTAAGGATCTACTTTGCTAGGGCTCACCTTCACTAGTTTAGTCGTATGATATTTTCAAAATATTTCTGTTATTTTATTTGCACGACAAAACGGAAGACAATATAATATTAATGGGTGTACATGCATTGGCATTTTTTAAAAATGTGTATTCATTTTATTATACATCATTAAAGGGAATCCCAGAAATAAAAAAAAATCTTTTGTCGAGCAGTTGGAGGCTGGGCACCGCATTTTTTTCTTTATACTTGTAAGGTATCATTTTATCGCACTTTTAAAGCATGTTTTCCCTACCTGTTCATTTGCATGTCTTTTTGCAAATTCATTTTAAAAAATAAACCCTCTACTGTAAAAAAAGATCGCATGGTAATCTTTGCATTTGAAGCACGTCTTATTTTCTTCTACCTATAGGATAATACTCTCATATTAATATGTTTAAACCAACACGATTAATCATTTGATACAAGAAGTAGTTATATAAATACGGATATTTCTTAGAATTGAGGGTCATCCTTTCAAATTTACGGTCATCATTTACAAATTACGGTCATCTTAAAAGCAATTACGGTCACCCTTGTTATGAATCGCTGATTCTGTTACGGTCATCTGAGCGATTTTTTCAAATCGAATTTCCCGTTTCATGCACATTTCTCGGCAGTAATTAGAGATTTCCGAGTGATTCTTTTATAAATTTACATCGTTTCAATGTATGACTTGTAAAGAAAATGATATAGAAACACTTTAACAGACAATACAGAAACTGACCTAATTTTTCATCCGACATCTTGGGATGACCGTGAATGCAGTTACGGTCATCAGCTTTACCCCAGTGAATCTAGTGCAATGATCATGTTTTTATTTTTATTTTTGTAATTCTCAGATTGAAATTGGTTTAAACTTCCCTTTGCCTTTGTTATTTATTGCCTTCAAATCCACTTTTTTAAATATCATTTAACGAATACAACCATTTCATAGCTTATATGATGAATAGGAAAAGTTTAAATTGATCAAGCAGGTCAATTGGTATTCACATTGGTTATCACAAAGAGCATGTAATTAAAATCAATTCAAACTTTGTTGATACACTACTTGTATCAGGGTATCAAGCCTATTTTAAATTATATATTAAAGATAAGTAATATCATTAATACAAAACAATGGAAAATTATATAAAAGTCTCTGAAACGATACTGCTAGGGAATCCATTTTTATATTCATCACACATTTAATTTCTGTAAAACCAAATTCTTTTATCCATAATGCATGTAATGAACAATTATAAAAAATGATTTCATTTTTCCCATCATTTAATTTTGATATCAGAATTCATTTGAGCATGATTTACGTTAGGAATGTTTGATATTCATTGCCTATCAGCGAACTGATAACTTATCTATTTCTGCACATAATGAAAATGTTGTAAAGTTTGTCTCCCGAACTACCTTTCATAAAACCTTGCAATTACTTGGTATCAATTGGATGTTATGTACTTCTCCCGTTTAAATAAGTGTTCGAATTTAATAGGAACGGCTGGTCATATAGAATAGACATTGTCCTTTTTTTTGGTGGGGACATCATATAGTGCATTTTTCAAGATGTCAAGCAAAACACGGTAAACTAATTGATGTATTCTGGGGGTTATAAGCTTAAATTTTAAGGTCACAGTACTAAACGTCAACAAACTGTAGTTGCATCACCACGGTGACTGGGTAAAATTGCAAGGACCTTTATCATTTGGATTGAAAACAGCCTAGGTATATGCATGGACACATGTTATGATAGAAAGATCTATATTGATTGTGATGCTAACAACTCTAGGTGGAGGTAATCACAGAACATAAAAAATCTTAAAATTAAAATGTGAGCAAATAATTGAATTTTAATGACTTATTGCATAAGAATCAGACATTGACGGAGCCTTTGGTGCAATTAACATCAATGTACAACAGAAAGATCTCCTAAGAAAGTCAAAGACTGCTACATGTATGAAATGCTTTCCACACTGAATCTCAACCTGCGACTAAAAAAGGTTGGAGAGAAGAGAAAAGTTTGTAAAAAAGATTTAGAAAGCTTATGCACTTCTGAACACTTCTGTTCAAACAGTGGTTGCAATACGTGTTTTGGTGTGTCCAGTATCAGGTAAAAGTTTTTGGTTCCTGTAGTTTGCAATGAGGATATGCTCACTTCAACTTGAAACTCCGTTATATTTTCATAAAGACGTGAACTATTCGTCATATACCTAATTATGGTTAACACCCCTACGGTGTGTTGAACATATAGATGTTAAATTAGAATTTAAACATTTTCAGGTTTTATATGTGAGAGCAACTACCATGACATTTTTGTGGCATAACTTTGAAACTTGGTATGCATGTTCATTGTGAGGTTACTTTTTGTTACATAACATGCCAAATAAAGATATTGATCCCGAAATCATGGTTTAACTGAACATGGACATATGGTATGGTGAGCGGGGCGTGATATATTGAGAACACATAGTTGCTTTGATATCGTTTTATGATTAAAATTTTCTGTACTTTTAGTTTATGGTGGACATGATGATTATCACGAACAACAGTAAGACCTTGAACTGTAAAGTAAATTGAAATTACAAAGAAAGCAGTGCTGATTATTAGTTAAAACTGTCCAGTAGCTTTGTAGTTCGAGAGACACGTGAAAACATTAATGACTTTACAGACAACATTAGATACAAACCATGTACAATGGTAATTGTTAGAATTTTCATGCAGCATCAAACACAATCTTAAGCATTAACATTCGGGAATAGCCTAAAGATCACAAATAAAGAAGATGGCAACTTCCAATATATCACATGTTTCAGAAGAAGAAGAGAACTATTTGAGAATGCATTTGTTGATGACTGGAATTTCTCCAAGTGCTGTGCGTGTATATTTTGATAATGAATTTCATCCTGCCTGCTTAATGGCTACCATAACAAAGAATTATGAAAAACTTTATGACTTGAAAATGAAGCGAGTCATTAACGCAGCTCAATGGAAGATACTGTTTCCCCGTAGTGGTATGTATAAGATGTTAAAATAATGTTCTTGTTTCTTGTCTTGTATAGGATATATCTATAGCAC
Source organism: Mytilus edulis (assembly GCA_019925275.1). Classification (NCBI taxonomy): domain Eukaryota; kingdom Metazoa; phylum Mollusca; class Bivalvia; order Mytilida; family Mytilidae; genus Mytilus; species Mytilus edulis. The sequence goes on along the minus strand of CM034350.1, from coordinate 114,148,913 downwards.
TCAAACAGATTGATCAACTAATTTGGCATACAAGTATTTCTTAATATTATCAACTTTGAAGATATTGTCGATTAAATGTTTTGTCACGTGGTCGTTTAAAAAAGATACTAGGAAATGAGCAAACTTGTTTGCTCATAACTGGAAAAAGCTTTCAGCAGTCAACATTACACTTTTAATCTGACAGCTGCATGCAGAGGTATGGTTTTTAATATATTTTTATGGTTGTGATCATGTGAAAAAAATGTTGTATACTGCCTCTTATGTTTAAAAAAAATTAAACTGTTTAAAAGATCCCATTTTCTGTCTTTTCAATAAGGCAAAACAGCATGTATTATTGAAATATGAATAACTGACTCAACAGGCAATTTCGTATATGTGCATTTGCTGTTTGAATAGATTAGTCTTATCAACACCAAACGATCTTAATTATATCAAGCATTGCTTATTTTTTTATGAAATCGTCATTGACAGGTACACCCAACTCCAAGGCTTTTGATGTTCCATTAATGGTTTCATTACTAAGAAACCTTACAGAATTACTTCCACCTTCTGGTGGATATGACCAATTACCAATGAGGACAGATTTTACACCCACAGCTGACCTGGCAAGAATAAAGCACTACAGAAACGAGCTGGCACATATTAATGATGGAAAAATCGAGTCTGTATTCTTTTCAACTGCTTGGGATGATATTTGTGGGGTAAGTTTATTCATTTCCTAAGTTGATGATTAGTCACTGAATAAGGTAAAACCATAAAGGTTATAATATCATTTAATGACCCTAAGTAATGATCAACCACTTCATTGGAGGATATCAGTTGACTAAAAATATCATTTATGATCTAAATAAATGTTGTTCCTAAAATAAGATTTCATGGTAACATTATAATAAAAACAAGAATTTCATGTTTTTAGAGTTTCTGTCGTGTCATGGCATATATCAAAATCTGCAGTTGTTAGTACACTTGATTTCTATCGGACTATCATCAGTCAGGTTTACATCAAATTAACATGAAATAAAATATAAATACATTTAATATGACATTCAATGTACGGTTGAGATTCCTTTTCTATGTCAACTCTTGTTTGGAAAATATGTTAGGTAAAGTTATTAAAATTTCAAACGTTTGAATTATATAACTTAAGGTGGCTGGGGCGTCTTAATTAGAATTGACAGAACTTTTTGATAACATGTCAAAATGAAGCTTCTATCATTACGTTTTCAAAACGGTATTAAAAAGTATGGCTCACGGGATTTTTTTTACGCTACAGGTTACGCAAAATTGTCAAATTTTGTATAGATTATGCATGGAAAATCTAACAAACAAGAGATTCTTGCAAAATTACAAATTATTCAAAAACCAAGATGGAGGAAGACAGCCGAGCCACCTTAAGGGAGTTCGCTTCTCAGTTTGAAAATAATAAGCTTTTTAAAAACACTAGTTTATATTGATGGGGGATTAATAAAGGAATCAACAGAGCAAAAAAATATTTAGGTCAATGTGCTTGTTTTCGAAATATTAGCCGTTGAAATATTGGCTGGAAAATGTTCTCTCTTGACTTTTAATAGCTTTATCATTGAAAAGTTTAAGTTCTCAAAAACTATTAAAAAAAAATAAACTTTTAAAAGACTTTTACAGATAGCTTATCATTATACATGTGAACGTGACGTACTGTTTGGTCTGTTTTCGGTGATATGCATTTAAATTGGTTCGGTACTTATACATCCCGTCAATGTGCTGTTTGTATTATTTTTCATTTTTGTACGTGTGACTTTTGTGTTTCTTGGGTACATGTGACGTGGCTCTGTACTTTTAAACATCCTGCCATTATGTTATTGTTCTATTATTATGCCATTATGTTATTGTTCTATTATAATACCATTATGTTATTGCTCATTTATAATTATAAAAGTACTTTGAACGACAAAATAATTTTATATCTCTTCCTGTGTGACGTTTACATTCTGACGTCAAACACGCGACGCTTCACTAGAATTTATGTGAACCTTGCCATTCAGTCACAGGACTTCAAATATTTCAATCCTTTATAGATTGATTTAAAATACATACATAAGTAAGCAATGAATGTAGTTGTTAAATTTGATAGATGCTTTTTTGTGCTTCTTTGTTAAATATTTGTTTGTTTTTGTTCTAATTGAGATTGTGACACCATGATGATTTCTGTATCCCTATTTTGACAATTCACCTATTATGTTTGTTTTGTTCATGCATTGTTGTAAATATGATGGAATTTGATGCGACTGTCATACAAGTGAAAGGTTTAGCGCAATAAAACCAGGTTCAATCCACCATTTTCTACATTTGAAAATGCCTGTACCAAGTCAGGAATATGACAGTTGTTGTCCATTCGTTTAATGTATTTATCATTTGATTTTGAAAATTTGATTACGGACTTTCCGTTTTGAATTTTCCTCGAAATTCAGTATTTTTGTGATTGTACTTGTTTTCCTGAAGTTTTTACTTTTTCCAGTATGCTAAATGTATTTATAAAGGTTACTCGGGAACACGTGTATTTGTTTACTTTTAACACGTGTGTTAAAATCAAAACATGTTTATATTTAATTTGATTGGACTATCAGTAAGTTATTACCGGTTTATGTCATATCAATCATGATAACTTCATGCTAGAATTTTAGCGCTAAAATTATAATAAGATAGTCTAGAATTGTCATTCGAGGTTCGCCTATCCGACAGAAAGGTTCGTTTTTCTAAAATCGCCACTTGGTAAAATGTCCGAATCTTCTCCACGTCTGGAATTGAATGAAGACATACTACTTGAAGGAGATAATAGTTTACCGCCACCTAATATTCATAAAGTAGCTGATAAGTCGTCTGATTTGGTAGATACTGTGGAGCTTTTTAAGACAATTTTAGACAGCAAATTAGGTGAGTTGAAATCTGAACTCATAAAAGATCAAGATTGCCTTAAGAGAAAAATTAAGGAGGACGTCACTCTAAAATTTAAGGGGAAAGGAAACAGAATTCAGAACACCTTTAACGAGGAATTATTAGACACTTTTAAGAAACTTTCAAAATTCATCCCTAACTCCAATACACAAGCCTATAGATAATTTAGTTCTTGACATAATTGATAAGATCAAAAACTGTAATAAGAAAATTTGCATAGCTGATGCTTCCCCTGCTGGTTGGGGAACCGTTAGGGAATACGAATCCAATGCCGTGGCTTCAGATTCTGAAGATGAGAGAAAGATACGACAAGCTGAGACCAGAGCTATCCGTACCTCCAAGGAGAAGTCTAAATCTCGCCAGCAACCTTACCCTAAAAATCCGCCTCGTCAACAACCTGCGGAATCATATGGTAACCCTGCTTATGCTCAGCATTATCAACGTAATCAGCAACAGCCCTTTCGTGGGAGCTTCGCAAGGCGTGAGCCTTGCTCAATCGACACGTGCCACTACTGTAAGCAACAAGGCCACTGGAGAAAAAAACTGTACTCTTCTCGCCAGTCTCAGGGCATCCAACAGCAACTCCACAACCTACCAGAAGTAGGGACTGAATGTCACTCTCCAGTCATTGTGAATGATAAGTATTTAGACACTATTAATGACCAATTTTCTGCATGTTTTGTTGATAACGATCATATAGAATCTTTTTTAGAACAAGTTCAATATTTTGAAAATTGCCAGTCATATAATAAATGTAAAGGGGTGAAAGGTAGGTTAGCTTGTCATGTAAAGTATTGGGAAAAAATAGGTGCTTGTCCTTTTGTGCTTAATACAATAAAAAATGGTTATGTTATTCCATTTATAGATACGCCTTTTAAAATGTACCACAGAAATAATAGATCAGCACAGCAGAATACCGAATTTGTCACAAAGTCAATTGAAAATTTAGTTCAAATAGGTTGCGTAATTAAAGTGCATTTTCAACCATATGTGGTAAGTCCATTGAGTGTTGCTACTCAAAAAGACCGGTAAGAAACGACTTATTTAAGATATGAGTCAATTGAATAAACACATAAAGCGCGAAAAATAAAATTTGAGGATTGGAAGTTAGTTATACAATATTTTGACAAAGATATGTATTTGTTTTTAAGTTTGATTTAAAATCTGGTTATTTTCACTAGGACATCTGCTCACACCAACAGACTTTCTTATGTTTTCAGTGGGAAGGTCAATTTTATTACTATACTGTTTTAGCTTTCGGAATTACTACCGGTCCGTACATTTTTATTAAATGTTTGAGGCTCCTAGTAAAATTTTGGCGTGGAAACGGTATAAAAGTTGTTTTGTATTTAGATGATGGATTTGGCATGAGTCCAGATGAAAATACATGTAATGAGCAATCGTCCTTCGTGAAAAGGTCTTTGATTGATGCTGGTTTCCTTATTAACGAGGAGAAGTCTGTTTTTAAACCTATTACCGAGTTAGAATGGTTGGGAATTGTTTGGAACTCGAAAGAATACAAATTATCTATTACTCAACGTCGAGTTGACGCTTTGATTTTCTCATTGAATGTCATTTTTGCTAAATTTCCCTTTATAACAGCTAGATCTTTAGCTCAGGTGGTAGGTAGAATTATTTCTATGACTCCCGTAATCGGAAATGTGGCTAGAATTATGTCAAAGTTCTGTTACATGGAAATTGAAAGTAGAATTGGGTGGGATATTCCCATTACAGGGCACTTACCCGTCGAGGTTTCATCAGAGTTAAAGTTTTGGTTAGAAAATGTCACTATGATTAACTATCGTAATTTATGTCATTACAGTAAATCTTCTGTTGTCATATACTCAGATGCTAGTAATATTGCCGCTGGTGCATACACCGTTGAATTAGAAAATAAAATTTTCCATAAGATGTGGACATGTAGTGAAACGGTACAAAGCTCCACAGGGAGAGAGCTGAAACTATAGAGCTAGCCCTTTTTCTTTTAAGAATAGTTTCACAGGAAAATTTATAAAGTGGTTTACTGACAATCAAAATTGTGTCAAAATTGTTAATTCGGGAAGTATGAAAGAAAATCTTCATATTATAGCAAAATCTATTTTTTCATTTTGCATTCAAAAAGGAATATCAATTGACATTCAATGGATTCCCAGAAAAGAAAATGAAAAGGCTGATTATATCAGCAAAATGGTTGATTTCGAGGACTGGGGAGTCGCACATATATTTTTCAATTTTTTAAATGATATGTGGGGTCCTTATTCGATTGACAGGTTTGCAAGTGTCGAAAATAGAAAAGTTATGAGATTTAACTCCTTATTTTGGCAACCTGATTCTGAAGCAGTTGATGCATTTTCTCAAGTTTGGACCAATGAAAATAATTGGACAGTTCCACCAATTAATCTTGTGATACGATCGATTAAACACATTATAGCTTGTAAAGCTCGAGGCATGTTAGTTGTGCCTAAGTGGATTTCTGCTGCATTCTGGCCTTTGATATTCGATAAACATTTGATTTATCAAGATTACGTAAAAGATGTTATTGTGTTTAAAAATACTGATGGTATTTATAAGCAAGGTTCGAATAAGAATACGATATTCGGAATTGAACCGTTTGGTTCGCCAGTTTTGGTTGTTTTGCTAGATGCATCTTACACATGGCCCTAATATATGTAGATAAATTTTAGCAGGCATGGTCTGTTTGTGACATGGCCCTAGTATATGTATATTGTAGCAGGCATGGTCTGTTTGTGACATGGCCCTTGTATATGTATATTGTAGCGGGCATGGTCTGTTTGTGACATGGACCTAGTATATGTATATTGTAGCAGGCATGGTCTGTTTGTGACATGGCCCTAGTATCGGTAATGATATTGTAGCAGGCTTGGTTTTTTATTTAACATGACCCTAGTATCTATAATGATATTGTAGCAGGCATGGTAATTTGTTTTACAGTACATGGCCCTAGTATCTATAAAGATATTGTAGCTGGCGTTGAAATATTTGAATATATATATTATATTTCACTCTGTGTATAGAAATCTGAAATATGCGAATAATTCGTCCTCTGTATATGCATTTAAAATGTTATTGCAATTTTACGTTTTTCAGATATTTTATCAGTAGGACATTGGTCAGACTTTAATTCACAAGATGCCCCTAATAATGATCTCAGCAGTTTGTTCAACCAGTTACCAGAATTCCTTCTTTCATCCAAGGCTGTGAGTACTCAGAAGAAATACAGATATGCCTTCAATCCATGGTGTAAGTGGACTAGTCAATATTCTTTTTCACCATTGCCGGCATCTCATTTACATATTTCTTTATATTTAATTCATTTGTCTGAAACTGCAAAATCTGTTTCAATTTAAATGATGCTTTTTACGCCACAAAATGGGCACATAAATTAGCTGGCGTCGCTGATCCCAGTGAAAATAATCTAGTTGCATCTGTTCTTGAAGGGGCTCATAGAAAAGTAGGTCATTCAGTTGTCAAAAAAGAACCTATCACACCGCATGTTTTGTAAAATATTGTATGTAAATATGCTAATAATACTTGTAATTTAAAAGATGTAAGAATAGTATGTATGTGTTTATTAGCCTTTTCTGGCTTTTTAAGATTCTCCGAGTTAGCTAACTCGAGAAGGTCTGATATATAGTTTTCCCCAACTTACCTTACACTTCATTTAGTCAAGAGTAAAACTGATGTATATAGGGAAGGGAAAGATGTTGTCATTTTAAAAACAGGGAATATTACATGCCCGGTAGATGTACTTCAGCGTTATCTAAAGTTAGCTAACATTCCGGAAGAATCGAATGAGTTTATCTTTAGATCTATTTGTTATTGTAAATCTTTGAATATATACAAACTTAGAAAGAGTAGTCATATTTCTTACACCAGAGCCAGAGAGTTATTGTTATCTGCACTTGACAGTTTAGGTCTTGATAAAAAAACAGTTTGGCTAACATAGTTTGAGGTCAGGAGGAGCTACTGCCGCGGCAGAAGCTGGAATAGATGACCGGTTGTTTAAGAAACACGGGAGATGGAAAAGTGATAAAGCCAAAGATGGTTATGTTAAAGAGAGTATAATCAACAGATTGTCAGTATCTAAGAATTTAGGCTTGTAATATATATTGTTTGTCCCCCCTTTTTCTGTATGTCCCTTTCTTTATCAATCGAAGCTTTCTGTGCTGTCGGGACGAGCTGATAACCAAAAACTGTGTTGAGTTTTTACTTATAAATGCTTTATGTTCGGTTGAAGTATAGATAAGAACATAAATGTATTTATAAAGGTTACTCGGGAACACGTGTATTTGTTTACTTTTAACACGTGTGTTAAAATCAAAACATGTTTATGTTTAATTTGATTGTACTATCAGTAAGTTATTACCGGTTTATGTTATATCAATCATGATAACTTCATGCTAGAATTTTAGCGCTAAAATTATAATAAAATAGTCTAGAAGAGGGACGAAAGATACCAAAGGGACAGTCAAACTCATAAATCTAAAACAAACTGACAACGCCATGGCTAAAAATGAAAAAGACAAACAGAAAAACAATAGTACACATGACACAACATAGAAAACTAAAGAATAAACAACACGAACCCCACCAAAAACTAGGAGTGATCTCAGGTGCTCCGGAAGGGTAAGCAGATCCTGCTCCACATGCGGCACCCGTCGTGTTGCTTATGTGATTACAAATCCGGTAAATAGTCTAATTCGGTAGGTCAAATTCATGAAAGGGAAGGGGATTGTAGTTACGACGTAAGGAACATATCCGATATCATTTGTGAAATGGTTATTCCATAACGGTCAACCAACTCGTGATGGCGTCCGTAAAATTTACGAAGGGATGATTTCAACTTCACCATTTGGAACTCTTGATTTAATAGCTTCCTTGTGAGCAGTAACCCTCTATCAAGAAAATCATGATAGGAAATGCAAGCACGGGAATATCGTATCAATTGAGAGATATATACCCCGTATGCAGGTGCTGCTGGAATGTTGCTACTTAGAAATGGAAAGTTCACAATTGGAAAGCTGAAATCATCTCTTTTTGTTCCCATTGGGATGCCGACAGTCTGTTGAAAAACACGCCCTCCGAACGTAACAAATATGTTGTCAATCAAGAAATCAAGCATCTTGATAATATCGGTTTCAGAGATTGTTTTGTTTGAATCAGAGTGATTCTTTACAAAGTAGGATTTATCCCTCCCTAAGACAAGATACTTGTATCTACGTTGGCCATTCTTTTTTATGAAGCAAAGTAATACCAACTCTTTTAATTTGTCTTTAAGTTTGGAATGTGGAATACTTGTGTAAAACGTAGAGAAGTCAAATGTTTTAATACTGTTACAAGATGAAAGAGAGTTAGATTGTATGTACTCTAAAAGATCTTTGGAATTTTTAAGTATCCACATCTGATTCACGCCACCTCTAGAATAGGCAGTTTCACAATAACTTTGAAGCCCGTCTTTGATTGCTGATAAAATGGATGTTAATAATTTAGAAAGAGGTTTTGTGGAGCACTTGGAAGACCCAGCAATATACCGCTGTTTGTAAGGACACTTATGTAGTTTAGGTATCCAATACAGTGATGGAAGATCCAGTTCTTCATCTTTGGTTGAAATACCAAAGGAACAAAGAACAGACCTATGCTTATCCAGGATTTCCTCTTTGGTAAGTGTCGTGAGGGTATATGTTGAGTTTCCAAGTGAATTGTCTATACCTAATTCGTTTATCAAGCAATTAATGTAATGACTTTTACAGACAAAAACGATGTTATTTGGGGCTTTGTCTGCGGGGACAACAACATATTTATCATGGAGGTCGGATAGGTGTTTAGCAACATTTGGGTCTTTAAAGATTGACGTAGCATGGGCATTGATGGACCCATTCAGTTTCTTAATTCTGATTTGTATTAAGGACCTCACTGCCTTTATCCATTCGGATAGAGTGTCTACGTCTTCCTTCTCGCGCTTAGCCCATTGCCTGGCATAATCCTCGACTGAATCCATCAAAATTTTAAAGTTGTATTTCCAATTGATGGATTTAGGCTCACGATATTTCGGACCTTTCGATAACACGTTTCGTAGAGAAGTGTTATTAACAATGTTAAGGTCACCGGTAATAACGTGGCCAGCAGTATAATATGTGAATTGGGAACTAGCACAAGTGCAATCAGGAGGTTTAGACTTGAAGTCGTCAATATCGAGATCCTGCAAAACGCGTTTGTAATTGAACATTTTAGTTGCAATAGGTTTGGTATAGGTATTAGAAATTATTGGTACAGACTGGTCTTTAAAATAAGGAGGTATTTTCGATTGAACTAATTTATGATGAAGGATATTGCCAAGGTTGACGCCATCGAGACCTTTGTTGGCAAAGGAAAGATTTAGAAAAGATATTTTCTCTTTTTCATCTTTTCCAATGCGAACTGTCTTGAAAAGTCTGTGACTTGCAATATCCGAAATTATAGCTTGAAGTTTGTATTGGTTTGAATGAGGGTTTGTAACAGTGGATTCCAAACATAAATTGAACAGAGAGTGAAGTTTTGAAAGGGGTAATGAATAAAGTTTCGTGCGAATGTGATGAATACCTAACGGTTTTTGTATGAATGGCAGCAAGTCATTAATAGAGACATCATGCAGAGAGGGTGATGTATAATGACGATGACCATGACTGCGTCTACGTCGAGGAGTCGAGTTGAAAATATTCATCACATTCACCGAGTTACACGAAGGACTAGATAGAATACCGATACCATCAATTTTGTCATTGCAGCCATACGGTGTTGCAGTACTCAATTGTCTAATCCAGTAGTCCTCTTTTTGTCTACGGAGAGTCGTTGAAAGATTAGGATTGTTAGAGCTATGGTATATCTTTTCGATAATGCGAACTGTCATAGAAACGATGGAATGATCGGGCTGATTGAAATGCTGGTATAGAATGTCGTTAGCATTGAGGTTAATGTCTGATCTATGACCGCACATCCGTTTGTTTAGCCTTCCTTTCGTTTCACCGACGTATACCAATCCGCAAAGGTTGCACTCTAATCCGTAGACGACATTTATCGATTTACAATTCAGATCATCATAACTTCTGGTAAAATATGACTTCGTGGTCAAATTGCTAGTGAATTCAGCATCTGTAATTAAAATAGCACAAGTTTTGCAGCCTTTGGTCTCACATTTTGAAATGCGACAGTGTTGTACTGTGTCATCAAAAACCAAAATGTCTTTAAGGAGAACTGAAAATGGCTGTATATGTGTAATGTTGCTGTTGTCACTAGAACGATGATCTGAATGAGTCGTGTTTGGGATATTTGTCATGTCTGGTGATGAGGGGACACCTGCCGTATCAGACGACACCGTGTCCATGGTGACGTCTGTTTCGGACCTTTTATACTGGGCGACGTCCGAGCCAGTTTCCTGTTAGTTCTTCGTAAGTTCATGCAATTGTAGTTTTGCTACTGGGCGGATGATGTCCTCGGGGACAAAATGTCCACCAGCAGAGACATCGACCCAGTGGTAATAAAAGAGGGACGAAAGATACCAAAGGGACAGTCAAACTCATAAATCTAAAACAAACTGACAACGCCATGGCTAAAAATGAAAAAGACAAACAGAAAAACAATAGTACACATTACACAACATAGAAAACTAAAGAATAAACAACACGAACCCCACCAAAAACTAGGAGTGATCTCAGGTGCTCCGGAAGGGTAAGCAGATCCTGCTCCACATGCGGCACCCGTCGTGTTGCTTATGTGATTACAAATCCGGTAAATAGTCTAATTCGGTAGGTCAAATTCATGAAAGGGAAGGGGATTGTAGTTACGATGTAAGGAACATATCCGATATCATTTGTGAAATGGTTATTCCATAACGGTCAACCAACTCGTGATGGCGTCCGTAAAATTTACGAAGGGATGATTTCAACTTCACCATTTGGAACTCTTGATTTAATAGCTTCCTTGTGAACAGTAACCCTCTATCAAGAAAATCATGATAGGAAATGCAAGCACGGGAATATCGTATCAATTGAGAGATATATACCCCGTATGCAGGTGCTGCTGGAATGTTGCTACTTAGAAATGGAAAGTTCACAATTGGAAAGCTGAAATCATCTCTTTTGTCGTAAAGTTTTGTCTTCAACCGACCCTCATTGTCAATTTCTAGATGTAAGTCAAGATATGAAGCTGACTTAACTGTATCTGTAGTATCCTTTATCTCCAATTCGATGGGATAGATGCGTTCCACATAGTCACCAAATTTTGAATTGTTTAGTGAAAGAACGTCATCTATATAGCGGAAAGTAGAGTTAAAGGATATTGCTAACTTCTTATCTTTCTTCCTAAGAAGTTCCTGCATGAAGTCAGCCTCATAATAATAAAGAAACAAGTCAGCAAGTAGAGGGGCACAGTTTGTTCCCATTGGGATGCCGACAGTCTGTTGAAAAACACGTCCTCCGAACGTAACAAATATGTTGTCAATCGAGGTTATGTTGTCATTCGAGGTTCGCCTATCCGACAGAACGGTTCGTTTACCACCCACCCACCCCTTTTTTTAAGACTTCATAGGAATGTGAATAGTATGTTATGTAGAAAATAGTTGATTAGATACTCGTATGTATATTGTAAAGATTTTTTTCTTCAACTTATAGAACATTTTTCTATTGTAGATTGTGTTTATATGTGATGGCAGCGGTCGATGACAGCAAATTGGACATTTGTTTATTGTATATAATAAAAAATAAGCTTTCTGTGCTGTCGGGGCGAGCTCATAACCAAAAACTGTGTTGAGTTTTTACTTTATAAATGATTGATGTTCGTTTGAAGTATTGCATAAGAACATAACTAAAATTTCTGTCGATGTCATAAATATTGTCAATAAATGACTTCGAAATAATAGACCTGTCTCATGTTAACCAAAAACCGTAATCAACGTTGTAAACATCGTATACACCTGCTGATCTGTTATCTATAATACAAAATAATGATAGACATCAAGTAGTTTGCAAACTGAGTCAAATATCCAATAAGCAAGTTATATGCTATTTTTCTGGAGTTTGATACAATTTTCTTTTATAGTCCGTTGTTTGAATACATCCGTATAATTATAGACTTTTGCATCAAAGGCTGTTTCCTAGTACCGAAAAACCGGGAAATCATTAACGGCATTTTCTTGAATAAATATATCTAAATAGAGGTATTGATTTTATTAACAAATCTAGAATATTCAATGACTCTCCCATCCATAGCCATGGGTTTGTTTTTTTTTATTTATCTCTGTTCGTTGTGGTCTAATATTTTCAAGTTCTCATTGGATTGCCAAATAATATTATAATCATCTAATTGAATGTTCAAATTATTTTTGCAGCGGTGGAATTTATGGAAGGAAGACTGTCATAAAATCCAACAGTTCCGGATGGCCCTTTAAACTAATTGCTTAACCTCAAAAGCGATGTAAATTTAAGTGTCTGATCCAGCACAAGTTTAAAAAAACACTAGTGAGTGTCTGGCATTGAAAGGATATCAAACGGATGTTTTATGGAACGATTCGCGTGCATATGACAATCATATGCATTGAAATGTGGAGCTAGTCTCTTTCATGCAGCAATTTTTAATATCCAATATAAACCCCGAAAAGGCAAGAGCATAGAAATGTACACCAATGAGAAACATTCTTTGTGAATAAAATCATTCCAAAACTCAAATGTGTCATTAGTGTTGCATTATTTATCAGTAGAGAATGCCAGATAATCAAATTCCAGTAAGATTGCCCAACTGAAGGTTTTTGTTGGTAATGTTTTGTAAATCTTGGTTGTTTTGACAAGCTGGGCTGTGCAGGTTGCCCGGCCGCCCCTTTCAGTGTGAGACAATTATTTGTTTATTATAAACAAAATCACTGATTCAAGACTTGAGCGGGCCCTCCTTTTAGGCAGTTAGTGCGAATCTCCTTAGGTTTCAACCATAACATGCAAAATGGGGGAGGGGAAAAGTTTTTTTTTACCGAGTCAAACATTTTCCTAATTATAATACATTGAGATTTAACATTTACTTTCCTATAAGTAGTGTTCGTATTAAAGTATTGCCAACAAAATTCATTAACTTTGGAATCATAATATTGTTTAAGTAAATAAAAACTTAACCCCCCTTCCTGTACATCATAAAATTGCATAATCTTCTGTAACACACGTGCATGGTAAATTCGGATCACATATTTTCTATTCCGATTTTAAAAGAATTCGAAGGTTAATATCATTTACCCTATCATTCAAAATTTTTCTGGGATTTTTTTTTAACTATCAACGTTGAACCTCGAGGTTACAAAAAAAATCCTATAAAAACGTTCAATGTAAATGATATGAAACTTTTAAGTCTTATATTATAGGACTCATGTTTTTTCAAACATAATGTGTTGATCAATTATGTTATGATGATTTTGATAAACTTCACATTAGGTAATCGGTCACGTATATTGAATACATTATATCGAGTTGTCCCAACGATATACTTGTCGGTGTGCTCGATCATACGAATTTACCAACATTCATATAGACAAAATGACACAACTTTAAAAATTCTTGTGACGAGACTACATTTCGGAACACGTTAAAAATTGAATACTCAGAAAGCTACATTATTAAGGTTTGATATATATTTAAAAAAAAAAAAAAGAAAATATGCAGTAAAATCTGGCCGTTTTTTACACACCCCTATGTTAAACAATAGATTGTTCAATTAACAGCATGTTTGGCAATTAAAAAATCATATATTAACAAATTTAGCTTTAACATATACTTTACTTATGGTGGTTGTATAAAAGTTATTGAATGGTTTTGTGTTTTAAGAGATATTCATCCCTATGCATATCGGTTTTTATGCGTAAATTGTCTCTCCTGTTTTTTTACCTTTTCTATCTCTTTCATAAGAAGAGTGACTTTTCTATTGTTCTCGTGTCACTGGAAATCCCACTGTAGAACCACCTATTATTTCGTATTCTTATATAAGAAAAACATCAGACGTCAATATAAAAAATAATGTATCTTCCACTTGAGACTGTGAAACATATAGTTTTAGATATGTTCCTGATGGTGATGTCATTTAAAAGGAGACCTCAACATCGTCAAAAACCATGAGTTCAAAGCTTTTCTTAAGAAAGGACCTGAATAACATCCTCTATACATAAAATATACAGTAATTTGAATAAAACATTGGATACTGTTGATTTTCGTATATCTCATTTTGAAAACAATTTGAAATTAATAATAGGGTCTATGATATATTTTACTACCTCTGTTACTACTATCAAAGAACTTGTTATTAACTTTTGTGATAAAGCTTATAAACATATATAAATCATTTTTGGAGATTGTATTTTTTTTTAAAGATTTAAAATAAAATAAATGCTTTTGATGGTCCTTTGAATTCTGTCGGCCGTTATATACGATTTGTCTACTCTCTACATTACATTTCCATACAATCTTATCAAGAAAAAGTCTTCATATTTAATTAAATGGTCTTTTGAAAAATTTCATTGCAAATGTATTTGCTGCAGCCCTTTTCTGAACGAAAAAGGAAAGTTTGTTAGAGACACTTAATGGACATGTAATGGACATTTATATAGATTAGACCGTTGGTTTTCCCGTTTGAATGGTTTTACACTAGTAATTTTGGGGCCCTTTATAGCTTGTTGTTCGGTGTGAGCCAAGGCTCCGTGTTGAAGGCCGTACTTTAACCTATAATGGTTTACTTTTTAAATTGTTATTTGGATGGAGAGTTGTCTCATTGGCACTCGCACCACATCTTCCTATATCTATGTGACGATTTGCAAAAACAGACCTTTCTCTCAATTCTTTGAATTAAAAATTGCGCTACTTTTAATCGAACTCCTTTCAAAGTATTCGTGGCATTTTCAAAACGTCATGTAAAAAAACCAGACGACACTTAATTGCTATCAGTATGATATGAAATTGAAACAATAGAAATTGTTGTCTCACTTGTTTAATGATACATTCCCTTAATCACGCCAAAAAACCATAACATACTTAAAAGTGTGAAGTAGTTATGGATGTGTTTAAATCAATGGAATATATACCGAAACAGTTTAAATTGATTGATTTTATCCAGTGACCAACAAAATGTGCACACCAAGCCGATCAGGATAAATTGCGGTAAAATTAGACTGTCGCTGAATAATGAGACATATGGGTCTTAGGATATAGACAAAACATAGAGCTGACAGAGGCAAGGTAATGACCCCCTTAAAAATTTCATACAGTGCTTCATCAATGTGCAGATACTGTGGTACACTCTCTACTCGTGTTATAAAGATTAATTTGATGTTTAATTGTTTTAAAGTTTTTATCTTTGAATGTTATCTTCTATAGAATAAAACACATTTAGACTGGCCAGGAACACTGAAATTATTGTGCATTTTGCACATAACGTAGGTGAAGTTTTTACTCAAACCCAAATGCACATGCCCCTGAATACAAATGAGAATTCTTAATATGGCCTATAAGTCTGTTTGATTAATTGTTGTCTAACAAGCTGTTTAAAAAACTATTTCAGGAAGGGATTAACATACTGTTTCTATATAGTTTTTAAGAACCCTTATAAAATATATACAGTTTAACCCTATCACATTCTGTATTGACTGGACAAAGTAAGGAGCCTGTACTTTAGTTGTTGTCGTCTGTTGATGTGTACCTTTTTTATTTTCGTTCATTATTTTGAACATTTGTTTTCCCGTTAGTTTTTTCGTTTTAATTGTTTTACATTGCTTGTATAGCTGATAATGCGGTATTACCTCATTGTTGAATACCGTATGGTGACCTTTAGTTGTTAGTTTCGTTGGCGTTTTGTCTCATATGGAAATATATTTGTATACGAAAAGCTATATGTTTTTATATAACATAGAAGGTCGAGTGATCTAGGGGCTGGCAACAATACAGTCGTTATTGCCACATCTCACAGAACCTTGGGTTCGAATCCCGCTGAGTGACGAAATAAACTTGCTAACGCAAATTTTCAGATTGAACATGATTAAGTTGAATTCATGAAATTAAGAAAAATTATATATTTGCGCGTCGGATATAGTGCAGGCAATTTGGTGTCACGATATCTCAGTAGCATGAGTACGAATCTCGGAGAGGGAAATACAAAAAATTTGCTAAAGCAAATTTACAGATCTAACATTGTCGGGCTAATGTTTAGACGTGTTGTATATATACAGAATGAACACAGCCATGAATCATCATCGCTGCTGGTGATCTGATGGATAAATCTGTTGTAGAGTTGTCACTGGTTCAGACGTATTTATAAATATAATTATTTCTGTGACTGTATCTTGCATTAATTAGTAGAATCCTTTAATATAGATAATTCAGCTAATCTGTAACAATACCGTCTTCATTCCTTATATATCATGTACTGTATTACGACCCTAGATTAAAACTGACTAGGAAAGGTAACACCCGGCCATCGAAAGCTTTATTATTGTGAAGTCAATGTGGTCGAGTGGTCTAGCGCGTCGGATACAGTGCAGGCGATTTGGTGTCACGATATCTCAAGAACATGAGCACGAATCCCGGCGAGAGAAGAACAAAAAAATTGCAAAATATATCATGTACTGTAGTACGACGCTAGATTAAAACTGACGAGGAAAGGTAACACACGACCACAGAAAGCTTTCTTATTATGAAGCCCAGGTGGTCGTGTGATCTAGCGGGACGGCTACAGTGCAGGTGATTTAGTGTCACGATATCTCAGTAGCATGGGTTCAAATCCCGACGAGGAAAGAATAAAAAATTTGCAGATCCAACATTGTTTGGTTGATGTTTAGACGAGTTGTATATATATATATTGCAGCATGCTATTTGACATTATCATCAGCATGTAAATATTCATGCTATTTATCAAAATGAAAATGGTGTTTGCTATCTAATCCTTTGCTATGAGGATGACTAATGAGACACTGATGTGGAAGTGCGCATCTTTTGTAGTAAACATGTCATTGCCACTATAACTATGTTTATAGCTATATTAGAAAGAAAATTCACAATTTTTTAAATATATAAACATCAGTCCTACGTTAAAATCTTATTCACCGACATACTACTAGTAACCATATCAGTTTAAAAAATCTTACTAAAGCTAGATTAAACGCGCACTTTTCCAAAAATATTAGTTCAAAACTTCTTTAATAAATGATGTATTGTGACTAAGAGTTATTTTTTTTTCAATTTAGTAAGAACCAAGATCTAACGACGGGACAACACGATTTTTTTTTCACAATGTAAATTCTTACTTGTGCATAAAGCGGATATTCAAAGAAAAAATGTAGTCTGTCTTGTGCACATCTGTTTCTATTGGATCTTTAAGTTGTATCAAGATGCATGGTTTAGGATTTTATGCATCTTATCGTAATTTGTCTGAAATTAATATATTAGGCGTCGAGACATTTGTAAATTTTTAATTTATAGAAAAATTTTCATAAAACAACCGATTGTGGTAATTGTCATTTTTTTGTGCATAAGCATATATTCTGCTACAAAAATCTAAAAGTAAAAGTAAGATAATAAAAGATCTTTTTAAAGTATTAATTTGCATCTCTGCCCTAAGCGACAGTTTTTATTTATTTTAATTTGTGTTTTGTTGTGGGTTTTTTTTGGAGGGGAAAGGGGGGGGGGGGCTAAATATATGGAATATATGGGTGAAGTGAAATACTTTTCTTATGAGTCATAATAACAGTGTAGGTGTGTTCGAATATGATTTTTTTGGCTAAAAGAACTAAAACGACAGACCTTACAAGTGGATCTTTAAAATGCATAACTTAAAAAAACTTGATTTTGTGTGAGTGTTATCTAGGGTCTTCAACTAATGAAATGTTCTTGTCTACCTTTTAGCGAAATATTTAATTAGAACTTGTTTAAAATGATTTTCGGAAATTAAACCTGACATCCATTCAGACAATAGTCTTAAGCTGACTAAAAGTACATTGAATAATGGTCAATAGCTGTAGGATAAATGTATCTTTTGAAATACAAGTGGCATACAGCTGTTTAATGATCATAATTGTGCTATGAAGATAAATGTATTGGTTTATAAGAGCTAAATTGACAGCGCGTCATCCCTATGATTGCTTCCATTTTTTACGATAATTATAAAATAAGCTGGTGTTATGGTCAGATAATTTTAACGAAGCAGACTCCTGCCTGTTTTTACTTCCATAACAAAAACTTAAGTGTTATTATTTGTTACAGGTGCATACATTGATCATCGATTTGCAATTTCTTTTGAATACTGACTTCAGATTTTGACGTTACTCTTAGGAACGGACGTTGATCAGAGTCAGGGTGTTGATCTGAGTTTTACATATATAACAAGCTGTGCTGGCGTGTAACATTTACTGGTCAGTTGTTAATGAAGTATGCATCGTACTAGTATTTAATATATCCATTGGAAAAAATTTAAATCATTATTTCACCTAAAGTTAATTTACCTCTTCTATTAAAGTATGTCCTAATGACCTGTTTTTGTCTATATTTTATAGGCTGTAGGAAGACTAGGGGGTGCAAGTATGAGAGAGGAATGTAAACAGCTGAGAACAAAACATTTAGACCAATCAACAGTTCCTTGGAATATAAGAGGTAACGACAGAAACCTACAATGCAAACTTTGATTTCAATAGTTATTGCAATTCCAAGGATATGCACTTTGATTTATTTAGTTGAAACATAGTTCAGATTCATAAACGTCGCTTTATTACATATATCTGATATCAAACACAAGATAATGACGATTTTTCACTAAATTGACAATAATTGCAGAGTTAGCTGACACTTGATTAAAGTCATAAGAAACCTCAAATCAAAAAAAAAATAATGCATATGTTTTTTTATAACTCAATGGATAGTTTTCATTGTAAAACTTATGTACATATACTTTTTTTCTGAAGAAAATTCTTTAATTTATTCATATTTAGAAGAAGTTTACTTTATTTGAATTGCTTCCTTCCAGCAAGCAATTCCCCCGATATATTTTCCGTATGCAAGGTGACCTCAGTGTGACCCATCTCGTAAACATCCGGTGACCACAATACGCATGGATGTCCTTAAAATAAACTATTATCTGAATTTACATGTTAAACACGTGCTCAATTTCCATGCTTTTTTGTTTATTTTTCGTCAATTGTTGACAAACAGGTGACAATCGTTAAACTTCGGCTTCAAAACACGAACTTTAATTACCTGCCATATTTTCACAACAACACTGACCGATTGAAAAAAAAATGACGATTATACGAAATTTACACGAAAAAAAATGATAAATTCGAGCACAGAAGACTAAGTTTATGATGTTTGTATGCATTGGTTTAAGAATTGGAAGAACATTATTTTTCACCGGTCACTCGTTTCTTATGACTTTAAACGGATACAATATTAAAATAAATGCACTTGCATACAAAGGTATGTATGTTCTTAGGACATGACTGAGAAAAAAGCACTTATATTGATGCAGTGGTATAAAAATGAGTTGTCTTCATCCTTATTATAGTAAACCTATAATTTCAACTTAATAAATCAAAATAAAGTGTTTGCTATTTCTATTGTGGTTTTAGAATTGCATAACATTTATGAAGTGTTATTTTCATCTTTTCAATTAATTGAGAGCAGTATATACCGAAATGTGAACATGCTGTTCCAGAAAAGGCTAAGGCAATATATACCTTAGGGTAGAAAACTCGTATAGCTTAAAAAAAGGGTAACATTTCATGAACAGTACAGTAACATCAATATGAATATATCACTTATTTTCCAATAGTTATCAAAGGAACCAGGCTTATAATTTAATACGCCAGACGCGCGTTTCGTCCACATAAGACGCATCAGTGACGCTCAGATCAAAATAGTTATAAAGCCAAACAAGTACAAAGTTGAAGAGCATTGAGAACCCAAAAAAACGCAATAAGCCGCAAATAAATAGTGATTTAGTCAACACACCAGGAGTCGATATAAAAAAAACTCACAACTAACACTGACCGTATATGAGTTGTTTTTGACTGACTTACACATATTAGTATTCTGAATATGGATACAAGTAACAAATATTTTCCGCTGGAAGAATTTTAATATATGTTTAGTTACACAATGTTTTAGTTTTTGCTTTGCAAAATTAATATTCAAATATATATTTCTTCATATTTAATGGTATCTCTTTTCAAGATCAAAATGACTGAAGAAATGACTTGTTATTTTGTATTTCAGTTCAAAACATTCAGATATTGGATGAATGGCGGAAGAAAAATGATATGTTTGTAGAATCTAGTGCTGCAAAAAAAATATACGAATGTGTCCAAGAAAAGAGTTGTGTTACTATAACAGGCAGTTCCGGGGTTGGAAAGACAGCAATCCTTCAATATGCGGTTTTGAAAATGGCAGATGAAGGTTATGATGTACTACTGGTAACCAATCCACAGGATATTGTTCAGTTTTATAATCCAAGTAAAAAAACATTGTTTGCAATTGATGACTTCTGTGGGACATATTCTATAAACCAGTCTGACCTTCAAAAATGGGAACCAGTCGTAAAGCGTGTTGAAGAATTGATTCAGAATAGACTCATAAAGATTATTGTGGCCTGTCGATTACAAGTATACAAAGATGAAAAGTTTGAATGTTTATCAATATTCAGAACCAACGTTTGTAACTTGTTATCAGAAAACTGGAGCTTGTTGCAAACTGAAAGGCGTTCAATTGCAGAAATGTATATGGGGACAAAAGCTTCTGATATTATACAGTATATTGATTTATTTGATTGTTTTCCCCTCCTTTGTAAGCTATATCATGATAATTGTAATCTCAATCTTACAGATTTTTTTCAGAATCCATTTATAGTGTATGAAAAAGAGATTGAACAACTGAAGAAGAATGGACATTTTGGTAAGTACTGTGCCTTGGCATTATGTGTAATGTTTAACAATGGGTTAGAGGAGGAAGTGTTGACAGACGACATCAGTACAAAAACCAGAACTATCATAGAGAACACATTTGAGGCATGTAGACTAGAAAAAGGAACATCAAGATTAACGTTACTAGATGAACTGGAATCACTTGAACATACATTTATCAAGAAAGAACAAGGTGTATACAAAACTGTGCATGATAAACTTTTTGACTTTGTGTCTTATTTTTTTGGAAAAAATATGTTCCAGTGTTTAATTAAAAATGCACATTGTGCATTTATCAAAGAAAGATTTGTATTTCAAAGAGAAAAAGACATGGATCAGTTTCTCACTATTGTTCCACCTAAACACCATCAAATGTATATTGACAGAATGGTTAATGACTGGTCTAATGGTGAAGTAAACAATGTGATATGCAATAGAAATATGTACAGTCCATCTTTCCAACAGCGATACCTGATTCATTTGAATAAGCTTGATACATCATATCAGAGACAGTTAGCAAATACCTGTGATAAGCATTTAAAACACACTGCACTGCTAGACTGTTGTTTTTTAGGTTATTTTCCTTTGATTTATTGGTGTTTATATAATTGTGTTGATGTTAACATATGTAGGAATGATGGTTGCAGTCCTTTACTTGCATCATCAGATGAAGGTCATACTGAAGTAGTGAAAATGTTATTGGATAACAAGGCAGACACTAATAAATGTAGGAATGGTAGAGTATCTCCTTTGCTAATCGCTTGTCAAAACGGATATATAGGTATAGTTAAGCTGTTACTTGA
Source organism: Mytilus edulis (assembly GCA_019925275.1). Taxonomy (NCBI): domain Eukaryota; kingdom Metazoa; phylum Mollusca; class Bivalvia; order Mytilida; family Mytilidae; genus Mytilus; species Mytilus edulis. The sequence continues at coordinate 114,127,220 of CM034350.1, read as the reverse complement.
CAATAAGGCAGACATTAATAAGTGTCATGAAAAAGAAGCAACTCCCTTGTATATGGCTTGTCAGGAGAATCACGAAGATATAGTAAAGCTGTTACTTTACAACAAGGCAGTCGTTAATAAGTGTAGAGGCGAAGGATCATCTCCCTTGTTTATAGCTTGTCAGAAAGGATACAAAGATATAGTAAAGCTATTACTTTACAGCAAGGCAGACATTAATAAGTGTAATGATAATGGATTATCTCCACTGTATGTTAGTTGCCTGAATAATCATGAAGATGTAGTTAAGCTGTTATTAGACAACAAGGCAGAAGTCAATAAGTGTACACGAGATGACTCATCAGCCCTGGCAATTGCTTGTCAAAAAGGTTGTAAAAATATTGTAAAGCTATTACTTGACAACAACGCAGATATTCATAAGTGCACATATGGTGGTTCATCGGTCCTGTCTTTTGCCTGTGCGGAGAATCATGCAGATATTGTAAATATGTTACTGGATAACAAGGCAGAGATTAATAAGTGTTACGAGGATGGAACATCTCCACTAGTTCTTGCTTGTTGCTATAATCATATAGATATAGTAAAAATATTACTCAAAAACAAGGCAGACATTAATAAAAGTACAGATTCTGGAGCATTTCCCCTGTTCACGGCGTGTGAGAATAATCATGTAGATATAGTAAAGCTGTTACTTGACAATAAGGCAGACGTTAATAAGTGTACAGATACTGGAGCATCTTCCCTGTTTATGGCTTCTCAAAAGGGTCATTTAGATATAGTAAAGCTGTTACTAGACAACAAAGCAGACATTAATAAGTGTAGAGATACTGGAGCATCTCCCTTGTGTTGTGCTTGTGAACATAATCATGTAGATGTAGCAAAGCTGTTACTTGACAACAATGCAGATATTAATAAGTGTACAGATGCTGGAGAATCTCCCTTGTGTTTTGCTTGTAATAAAAATCATGTTTATATAGTAAAGCTGTTACTTGGCAACAATGCAGACATTAATAAGTGTACAATTGAAGGAATGTCTCCCCTGTCGGTTGCTTGTCAGGAGAATCATGAAGATGCAGTTAAGATGCTACTTGAAAACAAGGCAGACATAAATAAGTGTAGAAATGATGGAGCATCTCCTCTGTATATTGCTTGCGCGAACACTCATGTACATGTGTGTATAATAAACATGTTACTTGACAACAAGGCAGACATCAATCAATGTACAGATGAAGAAACATCTCCCTGTTGGTTGCCTGTCAGGAGAATAATGTAGAAGCAGTTAAGATTCTTCTTCAAACAAAGGCAGACATTAATAAGTGTAGAGATGATGGAGTATCTCCCCTGTTTATTGCTTGTTATATGGATAACAAAGATATAGTAAAACTGTTACTTGACAACAAGGCAGACATTTATAAGTGTACAAATGCTGGTGTGTCTCCTCTGTTTATTTCTTGTGCAAAGTATCATACAGATATTGTAGATATGTTACTGGACAACAATGCAAACATTAATAAGTGTACAGATACTGGTTTATCTCCCCTGTGGATAGCTTGTGAGAAAAATCATTTAGATCTAGTTAAGATGTTACTGGACAACAAGGCAGACATTAATAAAAGTATAGTTGGTGGACAAACTCCGTTTTGGGTAGCGTGTTCTAATGGTAATATTGAAATAGTCAAGATGTTATTGGCAAATGGAGCAAATTATAATAAATGTACCAATGTTTTTGGTTCTCTCTACTCACCCAAACAAATCGCGGGAAAGCATGGGCACAACGATATTGTTTCTTTAATTTGTGAACATTCAGACACAATCTTGTATGTTCGTTCCGACTCTGCCTAATTAAGATGTTCTATACCTTAAGACAGAACCATACATTTTTTAGTTATTTACAGTGTTTCATTTAATTTTCAGACATACCAACTTCGGTAGATTTAGTTCTGTTCAGACAGATTGATTGCAGTCAATTACGACTGGGTTGTATATTTTCAAACTGATGAGTAGTTGTTAACATCCGTAAACATCAACTATCTACTGAATCGTCTCAAAAGCATCTTAGTAGCACATAGTTGACTGCAAGACAATTGTGAAAAAGTACTGAATTTACCACAGTGAATAAATCTGAAAATGTATTAAAGACTGACCCTGACTTAATATTATATTGTTCATTCTCTTCAGATGATGATAATACTTAAATTACCTTTTAAGACTACAGTTATTTACACTTAAGTTATAGCTTTCATCACATTTACGAAATACATGTTTTGCTTGAATCGTTCTATATTTATTTTTACGCCTGAATTAATTCTAAGATACACGAATGTGTGAATCAATTAGTTTTCGGGAGTATAATAATAAGTTCACTCATTCCTTTAATTTGTGCATCATTGTTTTTAACGTTAGTGTAATATTTGTGTGTATTCTTTTTTGTAAGTTGTACATGCCTGTCTGACGTAGGTTATATTTACCTCATTTGCGGTGTTAATGGTCCTCAAATCATTGTATTGTATATTTTAGGTTTAGCATGCAAGGCTTTTTATGTTGTTAAGCAGGTTCTTAATTGTATTGTTAAACTGAAAGAAAAGCCTTTTTTGTATATGCATAATCAATACATGGATTCTTCAATGATAAATATATTTTGACTTTGTATGTACATGCTGTGCTGCCATCCAAGATGTGAATCATCATGATTTTTACTTTTGACTTTTGACTTTGTTAATAAAAATTGTTATATTTATATCATTATGAATACAATAAATTATTTAAAGTAACAATCGTTTTTCTGCATATTATTATAATTTGGCCTTTGATAGAAACCAGTTACATTATTTAGTTAACAGATACGAAGAAATATTCGTTGGAAAGCTTACATCACGCATTTGATGGCCTTAGTCTCATTAATAGAATACGTTGGGGTTTTGTTCTTGTTGATGAACATCTATTTTTGTAGTTTACCTTATCTTAGTCATTTCACTGATAAAGAATAATATTCATTAAAAGGATAACAAAAGTTACCAAAGATGTCCACTTTCCACTAGAGACCAAATTGTGTATAATCAGCGAATATATGTCACCGTACGGCCTTCGCCAATGACAAAATTCCATACCACATAACAAGTTGTAAACGACCCCGAATTGACAAATGTATAATCATTTCCAACTCAAAAACTAACCGGATGATTTATATACAAACTGTAAATGGGAAATAAATATATTATGCAGTTACAAGCCACGACCACTGATAATTACAGACTCCTGACTTTGAACAAGCAAATACAGATTGTGTTGTGATTATCATGTTTTGAGGCGCAAAACCCTACACTGACTTTGGACAGCAATGTCATATATCAACATTGGAACATAGTGTAAGGTACTGGTAAATGCTACATAAAAACAAATAGGTATTTAATTCTGCGGTGTAATTTATAAGAAAATACTAAATTTGTGGCAAGATTGACAAATATTCTATAATGATTTTTTTTTAAATTCTGGCAGTAATCCACTATATTTATAACTATTATCACAAGTCAAAATTCAAGTTTTTATCAAATAAAGGGGGAAGCATTTCATCAGCTATGATATAAATTTCTAGTTCATGTTTGTACATAGGTTCAAGATGATGATGATAATTATCAAGTTTATCACAGTATTAAAACATTTGACTTTTGTACTCTTTACTCAAGTATTCCACATTCCAAACTAAAAGACAAATTGAAAGAGTTGGTATTACTTTGCTTCATAAAAAAGAATGGCCAACGTAGATACAAGTATCTTTTCGTAGGGAGGGATAAATCCTACTTTGTAAAGAATCACTCTGATTCAAACAAAAAGTTCTCTGAAACTGATGTTATCAAGATGCTTGATTTCTTGATTGACAACATATTTGTTACGTTCGGAGGACGTGTTTTTCAACAGACTGTCGGCTTTCCAATGGGAACAAACTGTGCCCCTCTACTTGCCGTCTTGTTTCTTTATTATTATTATGAGGCTGACTTCATGCAGGAACTTCTTAGGAAGAAAGATAAGAAGTTAGCAATATCCTTTAATTCTACTTTCCGCTATATAGATGATGTTCTTTCACTAAACAATTCAAAATTTGGTGACTATGTGGAATGCATCTATCCCATCGAACTAAAGATAAAGGATACTACAGTTACAGTTTAGTCGGCTTCTTATCTTGACTTACATCTAGAAATTGACAATGAGGGTCGGTTGAAAACAAAACTTTACGACAAAAGAGATGGTTTCAGCTTTCCAATTGTGAACTTTCCATTTCTAAGTAGCAACATTTCAGCAGCACCTGCATACGGGGTATATATCTCCTAATTGATACGATATTCCCGTGCTTGCATTCCTATTATGATTTTCTTGATAGAGGGTTGCTGCTTACAAGGAAGCTATTTAAAGAGTTCCAAATGTTGAAATTGAAATCATCCCTTCGTAAATTTTACGGACGCCATCACGAGTTGAATGATCGTTATGGAATAACCGTTTCACAAAAGATATCTGATATGTTCCTTCCGTCGTAACTACAATTTCCTTCCTTTTCATGAATGTGACCTACCGAATTAGACTATTTACCGGATTTGTGATCACATAAGCAACACGACGGGTGCCACATGTGGAGCAGGATCTGCTTACCCTTCCGGAGCACCTGAGATCACCCCTAGTTTTTGGTGGGGTTCGTGTTGTTTATTCTTTAGTTTTCTATGTTGTGTCATGTGTACTATTGTTTTTCTGTTTGTCTTTTTCATTTTTAACCATGGCGTTGTCAGTTTGTTTTAGATTTATGAGTTTGACTGTCCCTTAGGTATCTTCCGTCCCTCTTTTATCAAATTTTAAATGTGTAAAATACTGGAAGTGAAATGAATTTTCATTGTTGTACACGTGTTACGGCATGGAACGTATGTAATTACTTATGGCTTACCTTCTTCATGCTATATATCATGTAATTCCCGTATTTAAGATAATTTTTTGTAACAAAATATTCATTTTTAAACGTCTCATATACCTGATATACATAGGAAAATACTTCAACAACAATTGTTTATTTACGGAGACTTTGTCGTCTGTCATTTAATGGGGACCAAAACATGTGTTTTATATCTTTTAATACTGATTCGTCCACTGGACAATTGATCTAATATTGTATTTTTAATACCACAGATAAGATATTTTATCAGAATACCCTACCGGACACAAATATATTGTAAATATTTAGATGGTTGAAATGAAGTATGTTGTATGATATTTACTTATTATGTACTAACGTAGATCGTCTGCTAAATCAATGCGCGCGCAGGACAGTCTTCGGACAATTTAAGATGATATGTATATTATGTTTTTCATTATCTGAAATATTCATAGTTCTGGCTACCCGGAAAGGACAAGTTTCCATTGGATTAGTATGTCACGTCACACTTACAATTTATTATACAAATGTCATACCACCAATTACTCCCTCAAATTTAGAACGTAGGCCTACTCGAACAAAAAATAGTGCATTTGATTTCATTGTTCACCTAAACTAACCAACAAATTTGCAGAAATGAAACTTTTGTTGAAAGGGAAATATATTAAGACCATTTTGAGCCAAATTGTACCTGTCTAGGAGTTTCCATTTACATTTGAGGAATTATGCGCTCCATGGTATAATAATTTAAGATTTCCAGAAAACCAGGGGTTATTTTTAGTGGTACCTCCTTTCGGGGTTCTCTTCTTTCCTATATGATTTTGAATGTATGTTGAAAATTAGCATGTAGAAAGGTGACACCTGTACAATTCAGGATATACCTAGTTCCTATGAAGTTAAACTTAAGGTAAAATATTTAGAAAGCTGTGAAAATTGCAAAATTTGGTTGAACAGATAGGGACTTTTAATTGGTGGTATGACACCTTTAAGCGAAATGTGGTGAAACATTTAATTCAGAAAACAATTGATTATTTTTGTCCTAACTGATCATTTGAAATAATAGTAGCCACATTTCAATGTTTGTGGGGGCAAAATGTCTTATATTGCAAATTTAGAGCCTAAAACTTGAGTTTGTGCTATTCTCACCCTGAAAAATGTCCTAAATTTTAATAAATGCACATAAAGTTGTTTCTGTGGTGTTTAACATTAAAACATAGGTTATTTACTACCCCCAAACAAATTTTGTCATGCAGATTTAATAAAATTATTCGATTTTTACCCCTTATATTATTGCGTACTTGGCAGATAGCATAGCCTAATATGAACACTGCAGAAACTCACAAAAATACCATTTGTTATTCCAAATGATATTTTTATATCTTAGATTTTATTAACTGATGTAAATAAAAAGAGTTAAATGACCATGACTGCACTTTTGATCAATTTGTAGCACTTTTTTGGATTTTCCTTTTTGAATTTTTCTCGGAGTTCAGTATTTTTTGTGTTTTTTACTTTTTACTGACACCAGATGAAAAAAGGGGGTCAATATTCCTTGACACTTCAATACCTTGGATTTTTTACTAAATTCATTGCAAAATTTTTTGAAAGTCTTTAAAGAAGTATAACAAACAAGAAAAAATCAGCAAAAACTGATCTTGATATTGAAAGTTTATGTTCCTGTAGCCCAAAATGAAATTTTCATGTATTTTCTATCAAAGTCATACATTACAGTCAGTTTAAATTGAGCTGTGAAATTTTTAATATAAGTCGCATTATGTTTTTAACTTCAATTTAACTAAGGATTAAGAAAAAAGCAAACCAAAAGATTTCTAATTCAAATTATTTGTCTCTTTATGTGCCATACCACCAATTACTCCCTCAAATTTAGAACGTTTGTGAAAGTAGGCCTACTCGAACAAAAAATATAGTGCATTTAATTGATTGTTCACCTAAACTAACCAACAAATTTGCAGAAATGAAACTTTTGTTGAAAGAGAAATATATTAAGACCATTTTGAGCCAAATTTTACCTGTCTAGGAGTTTGCGTTTAAAAATGAGGATTAATGCGCTCCATGGTATACCTATTTAAGATTTCCAGAAAACCAGGGGTTATATTTAGTGGTACCTCCTTTCGGGAGCTCTCTTCTTGCAAAATTTGGTTGAACAGATAGGGACTTTAAATTGGTGGTATGGCACCTTTAAACGCGCGAGAATTCAGCAATGTCAAAGTTTTGTTGGCGGTAAGTTCAAACCTAGAACAAACAAATTTACAAATAAAGCAGTAATAACCTTTAGGTGAGATTTGGGATAACATAAGGAAGTTTAATGATCTTTAATAAGCCGTCTTTTGAACAGTAAGCTATCTCCAACCACGTCGGACACCACAAATATGTATTTTAGGATTTATGATTCAGTACACTTGAACGCTACTGTTTATTTATATACGATGTTTATATAATGTTATATAACTTTAACAGTTCAGCAAATAAGACTGTTATCATTCAAAATATCACTTTATTTTATTAAACTTAGATACATTCGAAAAGTACAAGAATTTACACTGATGAAAACAATAGATGCTGGAGAACGTTCGCTAAAACATAAAACTATGGAAAGCCATCAGAAACAAAACTAGCTCAGTAACACTCGAATACAAGGGATCGCTAAATACATACATATTAAACATTCCGAAGACCATACCTGACAAAGTAATTAAGGAGGCTTAATACAAATGTAGAGTTGCTACAGGAGTCATATACTGTATTTAAGTGTTATCAAAGTAAACTACCGAGTATAGGACAGGATGCTCTCGGGTGGCTTACAATTTGGTGTCAGAAGTGGGATGCTAAAATTCTAATTAGCTTCCAGGATACGAACCTTGGAATTACCTGTCAACTCAAAAACGTGGTTATTGAATTATCAAGACTGATTTACAACTCTTAAGTAAATTGAAAATTAATAAGGGTAATTACCTGATAGAGTACCCTACTCTCATAATCTATATGACACTAATTGATAAGGATATACACACGTGACAGTCATTTTATAAAATGCATGTATGTTCAATGCTCTTTTTGTTTATGTTGTTTAATCCGTTATTGACCCTACTGACCGACGCTTTAGCTATTAGAAAGTAACGAAAGTATTTATAACTTTTCGCGAAATTTATTTTCGCGATTTTCTTTCATCCTCCAAAATAAGCGAAAATAAACACCCCGCGAAATTAACCCGCTATATGGTATAGTGGAAACAGATGATAATTTGTATAATGGGTTATATACAAACGGATTAATTTATGGGTTTCCTGTCAATTAAAAAGTTGACAGTGGCTCAACAGCGTCAATATTATCTATTGATGTTTACGAGAAATTACCTTAAAATTTTTGGTGTTCTTTAGTATCAAACAAGTCCGAAATATTTGACGTTTACTGCAATAAAGTTTTTGCCATTGGATCAATCACATTGGAACTAAATTTGGGTCAAGAAATTTTCAAACTTTTATGATAAGTAATATTAATCAGGATGAAATACTTGCTTTAAGGATGTAAGTAAAGTTAATTATCAGCGCATGATCCTACACACGATCCATAATAAGTAAATACAATGTTGGATTTGAGGGAAGGCAAATATGATTTGCCGAGTAGAAATTAAAGACAACATGACAATTCCTCCAATGACGAGTACTATGAATCAATTTTGATGTCTGTAGAAATACCGGGTGTCAATCATTTAACAGAATACGGTTTAATAGAGGGCACGACAGGAACAGCAGAGTCTACATTAACAATACCTAGGATTATAAATACAATAGATCAAGCACACTTTGTTAATGTTAAACTGTATATAAAGGAAACAATAGGAACATGTGAATCATATACTGAGCATGATTTGAAACCAGAGCAGATTAGAACATTACAGAAAGATTGCTTTACTGCTAGTGAGGAAATACCAGTACATCTTACTGACTTATTACAAAAAAGTTCAACTTAATTAATTGAGGAACAAAGACAACAACTTTCCAAACTCCTTTCACAGTACCAAAATGTCTTTTCAAGGACAAATGATGGCATAGGGAGGATAGACCTGGTAACACATAGAACAAATACAGGAATTGGAATACCCTTTAGGCAAAGATCTAGACATATGCCAATTGGAAAGCAAGAGATGGAAAAATCAAAAGTCAACCGGATGTTGAACAAAGGAATCATTGAACCATCTTCTAGTCCTTGAGCATCGAATATTGTACTTGTAATGTAGGTGCTATGTTGATTACAGGATTTTGAATGACGTCAAGAAAAAAGATTCCTACCCGATCCGAGAGTAGACTAGTGCCTTGATTCGCTCGCTGGGGAGAAATTCTTCGAATCAATGGACCTAAATTCAGGATTTTGGCAAATCGGCATGGCTCCCGAGGACAAGGAAAAGACCACATTTCTAACAAATTTAGGATTATATCAATTCACTGTCATGCCATTTGGACTTGCAAACTCATCATCTTCTTTTGAGCGTCTAATGGAAAATGTTCTCAGAGGGCTACAGTGGAAAGAACTATTACTCTACAAGTGTAAGAAACTGATTTTGTTAACCAGGAATTACATGAAAATGAGGAGCCAACATCACGAATACAAATAGTACGAGTATGTACAAGAAGTCAGACAGGAAATCAGTCTAGTGTTACACCAAGTTCATACTGCATAGATGGATGTGACCCAGATAGTATCAGACAATGCCAATTGGAAGACCGAGACATGTCACTCATTGTGACATATCTTCAAGAAAAGAAAAATAAACCTGACTGGGACCCAGTATCAAAAGGAACATCATTCCAGAAAACAATATGACGACAATGGGATAGGCTAACACTAAACAATGGCATGCTTTATAGAAAATTCTATTGTTCTGATAAAGACTATGTAGACAACTTGAAATTGCGCTCTTGGTACCAAAATCACACCAAAAGACATTATTCAAGAATTTCCATGACGTTCCATCTGTAGGTCATTTAGGACCAGATAAAATGCAAAGTAGGATCCAGCAACTCTTTTACTGGCCAGCTATGAGGAGCTCCATAACAAGGTACTGCAAAGAATATGATCAATGTGCTGATAGGAAATCACTTAAACGAAACAAAGCTCCACTAGGTCAATACTTGGTTGGCGAGCCTATGGAACGTGTTGCGATTGATATACTTGTTCCACTTCCGTTTAAAAAAAACGACAAAACCGTTATGTTCTTGTCCTTTGTGACTGCTTTTCTAAATGGACTGAAGCAAATGCTATTCCGGACCATTAATCCCTGACCATTGCATGTATCACGAATGAATTTATTTGTAGGTTTGGTTCACCATCACAGCTCCACTCTGATCAAGGAAAGTCTTTTGAAGCAAAGCTGTTCCAAGATCTGTGTGATCTCCTGAAAATTGACAAAACTAGAAGTACAAGTCGACAACCCCATTCTAATGGAAGCGTGGAAAGATTTAACAGAATACTGCTAAGCATGCTAACATTTCATTGTCAAAATGATCAGAAAAACTGGGATGAGATTTTTCCACAGAATATGATGGCATACAGATCATCCGTTCACGCCAGCACAGGACAGACCTCTTACATGATGATGTTTGGAGAAACATGTTTCTTCCTATGGAAGCTGTTATTCCACGTCCTGATGGACTAGATGAATCCCCTACCCCTGAAACGGATAAATATATAAATGAATTACAGGACGCTATATCAAAGTCGCATGTACTGGCTAGGAAACATCTCAAGCAGAATTCTGAGTATCAAAAACGTCACTATGACTTGAAAGCAGTAAAGCTCAAATTACAAATAGGTCAAGCTGTATGGCTCTATGACGCATCAAAGAGAAAAAAAGTAATTTGTCATAAGTTGACATCAAAATGGAAACCGCCAGGGAAGGTCTACCACATCGATAGACTACTGCCCTATCAATGACCAAATCCGCCCACTTGGTATCCAGTAGAAAGGCCTGAGATGCCTTTCATAGTTGTTGTTTGAATAGCCGAAATTAGTTGTACAAGTTGTTACGTTTTTTAATTGTTTTGATGAATTACTATGTTAAGAGTAACTGTATGACTTATTTCAGACTGGAGATAGTCATGTTGGAATTCCTAGAGTTGGATCCACTCTAGAAGAATATGTAAGGGAGACAAATGGCCAATGTTTCTCAGGACATATTATTGGCTGTAAGGGAAGGATGATCCTTCCTGCCGGGGGAATGACAGATTAAACTGTACTACCAAGCATTTTATTGTATGCGCAAGCTGCGCGGCGGAAAGTAATTAATGTCAACTTTTTTGTCTTGAGATTTTTTTGGAATAGGGAGACCAAGGAGGTGGATTTCATATTTTTATTGAAATGTAGGCTTATCCATTTACTACCAGCATATGCCATATGGGGAGGATTTTAAGCACATAATAAAATAGAGAATGGAAATGGGGAATGTGTCAAAGAGACAACAACCAGACCAAATAAAAAAAAAACAACAGCAGAAGGTAACCAACAGGTCTTCAATGTAGCGAGAAATTCCCGCACCCGGAGGCGTCCTTCAGCTGGCCCGTAAACAAATATATACTAGTTCAGTGATAATGAATGCCATACTAATTTCCAAATTGTACACAAGAAACTAAAATTAAAATAATACAAGACTAACAAAGGCCAGAGGCTTCTGACTTGGGACAGGCGCAAAAATGCGGCGGGGTTAAACATGTTTGTGAGATCTTAACCCCCCCTTTACCTCTAGAAAATGAAGAAAAGTAAACGCATGACAATACGTACATACAAATTAGTTCAAGAGAAGTCCGAGTATGATGTCAAAAGATGTAACCAAAGAAAATAAAAAAAATGACAATAATACATAAATGACAACAGACTACTAGCAGTTAACTGACATGCCAGCTCCAGACTTCAATTAAACTGAGTAGTAGATTAAGATTTCATCATATGAACATCAGGCACAATCCTTCCCGTTAGGGGTTTAGTATCATACCATCATAACATATATGAGAAGAACATAACCCGTGTCATGCCAACTGTTTTTAGAATAAATGTGTTTAGTTCCGATGCAGAGACCTTATCAGTGACTCACTATTAACGCCAAAATATGCAATCTTTAATTACTTGACAACATTATCGTAACTATATTCCTTCTTAATAAGTCTATTCAAAGGTTTTGTTAGTTTCTGAGGTGAATACAGACACCTTTGTGCTTTATAAAGAATATTTCCATAAAAAATTGGATGTGAAATACCTGAACGTATAAGAAGTCTGCATGTTGAGCTATATTTACGAATGCTGTCCTTATACCGATGATAAAATTTAGTAAATGTTTTGACTAGTTTGTGATATCGAAAACCCTGATGTACTAATTTTTCAGTAATACATAAATTTCTCTCGTTAAAATCTAAAACATTGTTACATACACGAGCGAATCGTACAAGTTGAGATATATAAACACCGTAAGATGGTGACAAGGGAACGTCACCATCTAAAAATGGATAATTAACGATAGGAAATGAAAAACCATCTCTTTTATCATAAATTTTAGTATTCAGCTTTCCGTTAGTGATATAGATATCAAGATCGAAGAAAGGGCAGTGGTCATTGTTAGTATTAGCTTTATTTAAAGTAAGTTCAACAGGATAAATTTCATTAATATACATACTGAAGTCGTCATTATTGAGAGTCAAAATATCATCCAAATATCTAAAAGTATTATTAAATTTGTTTATCAGATGTTGTTTCGATGGGTCTTTGCTTATTTTTGTCATAAAATGTAACTCATAACAATACAAAAATAGGTCCGCAATAAGTGGTGCACAGTTAGTCCCCTTTGGAATTCCGATAACCTAACGATATACGGGATCCCCAAAACGAACAAAAATGTTATCTAGTAAAAATTCAAGGGCATATATAGTATCAAAGCATGTCCAATTAACATTGAACAGATTCAAAATCACCAATATAAGCATGCAATTTATCAAGTACTTCCAGCGAGTTCTTGACACTCCAACAGTAATTAATTCCACTATTTTCGAAGGCCTTATTTGAATAATTTATTATCAAGTTTTTAATTGTACCAAGTGTGCTGGTAAGAAGAATAGACAAATTAGTAGTTGAACAATGGCTTGAAGACGAAATAAATCTATATTTGTAAGCAAATATAGTCACACAACAGCACACTAAATACATATCTTTTATTGTATATGCTATATAAATGGTGGAAGGATTTTAAAGATTTGATTTGATTTCAGAATGAGACCATTATCACAAGAGAAGGTGAAGTGTTGGCTGTGTCCCATGACGTTTATGACAGGGAGAAAACTAAAGAACCATCTGGCAGCTGCCCCACACAAACGGCTCAAAGTTGAACAGGAGGATGGTTGACCTGAAGGAGCACATCATGGCCTACCACTGCAGCAAAATAGAGCTCATGCCATACAGTTTCTTAAGTGAGAACAATGGGTTTTGGAAGTCGAATTACCCAGAGACATATGCAAAGGTAATCTCACCATCAAATGAAAGCTCCCAAGAAGCCATGAAAGCCAGGATTGAGGTCCTAGAATTCCTAAACAGGGTTGGAAACACCAACAGGAAGAAGTTGGATTGTACTCTAGGGTGGAAGTGTCCTAGGGAAATGGTAAGCGGTACGCAGGAGGAAGAGGTTGAGCAAGAGAAAACCAATGGGTCATATTCACCAACACGCCCCACCATCTATGAAGTACTGGCCCTCAGCAACTCACATTAGGACTTGGGGGACTCCACAGCCATCTTCAAATTAGACCTTAGAGTATCTATACGATTCTATCAGATAAACTTGAATTACTTGGTTCTAAGAGATTACAAAATGCTTGATGCTTTGATAAGGAGGATGACGGCACTGGTGAACATCAAATATGCAGGATCACGTACCTTCTCTGCTTCGATAGACGGTGGCGCCAATAGTTACTAGGAAACTATCATTAGTAACCCGAATTTAGCTTGAACGGACCAAAACGTGTTAACGCTACTAGTATTTAAATGAGATAAATCATCATTTAATAAAGATTGACTAAAATTAAAAATTATCGGATTTTTTTCAAACTTTATCGACTTGAGTTAAATGCATATAGTCTTAGTAAACGAATGAACAATACACGTGACATGTACATATATATGTATAAGGAATTTATTAAAAACATTAAAAAATATATGCACGCGCGGTTTAAAAATGCAAAACTTGTGAATCTGTTGAAAATAAAATAGTTAGATGTATAACATAATTTTAATTTGCTCAAATGCACTAGATTTTTATCGCACATATATATATATGCGTTTCAAAAATTGCCAAGTGCTATGAAAACTAGTGGCATGTAAATAACGTGTGGTCCCTTGCAACTATTTACGAAAGAAACTCTATGTATTCCTGTATATTTACCGTTTCCGTTTTCTGTTTTACTATATTGTACTCGTAAATGAAATGTTACGAAAGCGTATAAGGGACATAGGAAAAATAAAATTGGCAGTGACTTTTTTTTCAAAGTCGATATTTTGACATTTCAAATCTCGAAATTTTGTCTTTTCAAATCTCGAAATTTTGACTTAAACTTGAAACTTTGACTAGTTAAAATCTCGATATTTCGACGTTTTTAAAAGTCCAAATTTTGACTTATTTTAAACTCAAAATTTCGACTTCAATAATGAAATTTCGAGTTTTTAAAATCTTAAAATTTTGACATTTTTAGAACTCAAAATTTCGACCTATTTGGAACTCGAAATTTTAACTTTTTTTAAACTTAAACAATGCATCTGTTTCTGGTAGTACAGCAGAAGACATTGACAAACTTTTAGTCTCACTGGACAAAAGTGTTGATAAAAATTATGTGTCGAAGGTCATCTTTTGTTTGGGTACAAACGACGTCACAAGAAAAATGACAGATAAAGAAATGATTTGCGTTAACATGACAAATGCTATAAATAAAGTTAAAGCAGAATTTCCAAATGCGGATATATGCATATTCAGTATACTGCCAAGAAAGGGCAAAGGTCAAACTTTAACAAAATGTAATTTAACATCTCATTCTGTTTATTTGTATATGGAAAAGGTATGTTCAAAAGATCAAAGGCTATCTTTTGTCGATCTTTGGGCTGATTTCTGTCGACCAGGCATGAATGTCAACCCTAATAAACATTGTTTGATAAAAATGACCCATCCGGGGTACATATCAATCCAGAAGGAGCAAAACAACTTGTTTCTCTTGTCAAGAACTTTATGAGCATAGACAGATTAGGCGAATACAAAACACCGAGTGGTAAAAAGAGAACTCGAAGTTCAGCTTCAACACCAGAATCAGCTGAGAAACAGCAATCAAAAAGACAAAACTCTTCTTTGGAAGAAACTGTTTCTAAGTAAATTATCCCGGCACATTTCTTAAACGAGCTTAGGGAGAACTTTGTGTAAAAATGTATATTCTATATTGATATAATTTTTTATCATATACTGAAAAACTTCAAAAAAATCCATGCTATTATCGTGTATGCAAAATCTTGCATTTATTGTAAATATTTTGGAAAATTATTGAACTGTATTATGTTAGTGATACAAATATGTGTATTTGTTGGTGAAATGAGGAGGCAAATAATAATTATATATGAAATATACGGTATGGGAGATAACTCTTAAAAAATGCATTGTAAAGTGTACATGCAAATTCATTTGTTGTAAATATATTGAATATAAGTTAGACTTTTGTTATGTTGTATTACATAAATGAAATCGGTGAACTGTATAGCAAACTAAATATTCAGAAATTTGAAGACAATAATATACATATTTATTTTTTCCCATAAAGTATGTCTATTCGTTTAGTTTCATTAAACGCAAACGGTATGGGAGATAAGTCAAAACGAAATGCATTATTCCAGTGGTGTCAGAAAAAGAATTTTGATTTTGTGGGAAAGCCAGTAACATTGAAGAGCTACTTCCGGTAGTCCCGCAGGAAAGGGGACATAATCTAAAAATTTTGAGGTGGCGCTGTAACCAGCGTGTAAACAAAAACGTAGCCTGTGCTTCAGACAATAAATCTATTAAAACAACGTATCATCCATCAGTATTTGAGGTTAATTTTTCATAAGAATAGATTTTGTCACACGACTGCCAAATTCGGTATTCAAATAAGTGCTCCGTTACTGAAATATGATAAACCAAAAGACTACCTCCGTTGATTTCCAAAAAACCGCGGGTAATCCCCACGACTACAAACAACTGACACAAATGCATCCTAAAGCTTTTCATTGGTCGAGATATAAATAAATGTGACCTAGAAACATATGGGCACATGACTATGTACAGGATTCCCCGTCACTCTGAGTCTTGTTTACATAATAAATACTTCAACCGGAGTTCAAAATTCAACATTTTTCAGACGTTTTGGGAGTTATTTCGGTGCAAAATCAAGCAAATTATGTCATATTTTACAGATTTTAAGCACAAAATTGATTGAGACAACGAAGGTTGATGATGTTTTCATGATTTTAAATATATTTTACTTAAAATGTTGAGTGGTGGAAGGCTCGACACCGTCATTTGTTGATGTTTACAAGTTGCTCAAACTCCTCGTATCACATTTTCTGTAGTTATTTAATTATGCTGCTGATGTATAACAGATTTATGGGCGAGATTTATTTAGTACATTGAAACTGGTTTAATCTATGAACGAATTTGTCCCTATAAATAACTTCCATTGTTTGGAAGTAGACCTACCCCCCTTTTTTCAACAACAAAAATTCAGTTAAGTCAAAAGTTATTGTCTGAATAAGCATGCAAAAGTGCAAAGTGTAAGCACTCAGGTAGTCTTTGTTTTAAGCCAATTTTTAGGGTAATGGTTACAGTCATTCTTTGATTCTGTAAATTATTATAAATCTGAAATGTTTCAACTTGTCAATTTTAAAAAGTACATGTACCAATCAACAAATATTGCCTGCCTACTACTGATGCATCAATAATTTTCATATTTTGTTCTTGTTTATATAAAAAATACTAGGCAAGTGGGAAGTTAACACTCACACATGTTTATAAATGTCTGTCCTTATTATGCTTATCAAGCAACCTGATGTACACTGTGACTACTGACTATTCATGTTTGAGTGTGTCTGGGCCCTGGGGCATATTTAACTCTTGAGAACTTGAGATTAACATTCAATAGGAATACCCAATGCCTAGTACATCAAATTCTTAATACATGTTAGAGCTACATGTATATGACCATTTAAAGCATTAACAAAATGCTATCACTTCCAAGGTCTACTTTAAAAATGGTATATGAATGTCTCACTCTGATTTTGGTGATCCTGTTTTGTTGCATTGATATAACTGCTTGACCCACATTTTTATTTTACACCAATCTACAGGAAAACAAATCTTGGACACAGGATCTATAGTTTATTAAGAATCATACCATTCCTATATCTGTGTGCTGATTTTTCTGCAATAGAATACCTTTCCACACATTCATTGACATTTTACTCCATTCTAAAAGCACACAATTGCAATAATTTGCAAAATCATGTGTTTACATATCTAGGAAAAGGGCACATAGACATCTCATTCATAATACTACACAAGGAGCAGGATCTGCTTACTCTTCCAGAGCACCTGAGATCAATTATATGTTGTGGGTTCAAGTTGATCAGTTTTCTTTTTTCTAATTTGTATATTAGTTTAAACTTTTCATCAAAAAGTCTGAAAAAAGAGATATGTATCTACTGAAAATGATTTATTTAGGTGCAGGGGTTACCACACTTTGAAATCTACATGGAAGCAAAACAGTGAAAGGTCATGTCATAATAGGCCACCTGAGAGACCTCACTACGTCTAGGAGAAGTGAACAATTCTAGAAACTTTCCATTTAAGTCATTCAAACCTTATAAAGAATAAAAGACCATCATTTTAACTTTTTATATCTTTTATTTTTCTTATGTCTCAAATACTACAGTACATACATGTATATGTCTGATACCAGTGACAGATCCAGAACTTTTTCTATGGGGGGTGCGGGGGTTGCTGCTGCTGACTAACTTAAGAGGGGCCCGCTACAGTGATTCCCTATTTTATCAACCAATTTTTTCCTATGAAAGGGGGGCCCTATGAATATGCTAGCTTTGCATCAATGAATCGCAGGTTTTTCAATGACATTTAGTAATATTGTATTGCAACAGCATAGTGTCTCGTGTACATTTACCCCACGTTATCAATATAAAATGGTGGAGTGTTTCACATTGTATGTATATTTGAAAATTATAAAAATGTTTAGTAATAAAAGTTGATTAAATAATGAATAAATACAGTCATAAAAAAAATGTTAAAATGAAAAATATGTAAAAAGTATTTTAAACAATTAAGGAGAACTATTGTTAAAATTAAAAAGTTTTTTAAAGTAAAATCAAGTCAAATAGTCCTCTGTCCCATACATGTAAATCCTCAATATAGAAATCCTGCTCTTCTTATTCCTATTGTTATCTGAAAATATATAATTTATGCAGATGATATTATCAAATGAATATAATTTCAAACTTCTCTAGAGTTGCTATATGATCGGTAAATTATAATATATTTTAATTGTCTACTGACAAAAACATGATCTTCTGAGTTCCCAATTTAAAAAAAAAATGTTGAAAGGAAATACTGGAATCTGAAGGACCAATCCCAAAATCCTGAGCTAAAAAATACCCAATCCAGACGTCCCGAAAAAGGTCCTCTAGAAAAGGTAATAATTATACACACCAACAGATGTTTGGAGAAATTTTCTACTTAATATAAATTCATTTACTTAGTATCTAAAATTCATCACCATAATAACATATCAACCTTTTTGATAGATATAAATAATGTTTAAATGAAGTATAACGTAATATGCAACATTAAATTATCTTACAGGTATCTGTTATTTAAAAGATAACTTTTCATTCAAATCTTTAATTCTTCATACCAGTAATTGATAATAAATGTATCCAACGCCAATAAAACCTGGCCACAACACCTAGCCAATACTGAAGGTGGCAATAAAATTCAACAATAAATCACATAATTTTTTTTTTAGCATGGAAGGAGGGACAGAATTTATACTTTCCTACTGGTGAATATTTCATATACCTGAAATCTTTAAAATATATTTTACATGCCCATATGCACTATTCAGCAAAAATAATAGTACTGTTGTTCACATAGACAAGGGTCTGGATGGGGTGTTCTGCATTTCTTTATCATTTAATCCTTAAGTTCATTTGTCTCTATTTTTTTTTATACTTTTTGTCCATAATTTCTCTTTCCTCAATATATAAATTAGCACATCAATAGTTCAAAATGATTATGACCAGACCTCTGGCTTGCTGCTAGGAATATTTAGATATTTTTTTCTGGGATGCATGGGAAGTCGTCCCAGAAAAAAAGTAGTCTTGTCAGACTTCATAATTATTTGGACTAGCATGTCATTTGCTCTATTTTTTCCTTATTTCATGGTAAATTTTCTCTATTTTTGTTCCTTTAGTAATAATTCTCTAATTCTTTATATGTTTTAATAGTCATAGTTCCCAGTGGCAGATCCAGGGATAGGGTTCCAGGAATTGGAATCTCCCTTTTTTGGGGACGATCAATGCATTTGAATGGGGACATATAGTTGGAACCCCCCTTTATCCTGGGGATAGTAATTTTTTTCCTTTATTTTTATTTTGTTTGTTTTTTGTGATTTTTGTCACACTTTTGGGGTTCAAAAAAAAAATGTTAACCTTGTTACTATTCGAGACAACCAAACAAATCAACACAAATGCTTTACACAACTGTAAAAATTTAATTAAAATTTAAATGCTAACATTGACATGCCAAAATTGAAGTTTTATTCAAATTAGCCAATAGGATGCAAATGTGTCAGTTATTTTCAGAAGGGGAAAACACCCGCCATATTTTTATCTTCCAAATTAACAACGTCACTTGCCATTTTCAGATGTTCGTTTCTTGTAAATAAAATCTTCTAAGAAGAAAAAATAGCATGGTCACCAGTAAAACTTACCTATATAACTAATTGATGATGAAATGACACAAGTTTAATTGTCTTTAATGATAAATTTCTCGAAAAATCACACGTACACGATGTAAACAAATTGCCGCGATGGCGCGATACTGTCGCCCTCTATGAAAAATCGCGATTGTCGCCCTTGATTTTCTGGCCGTTACGTCATATGGAAGGAGGCGCTGAATCGATCCGTGGCTTTCCCAACTTATAATAAATCTTATACATTAGTAAGTGACGTAATAATTTGAACTTACTTTCCTTTGGGAAATATACAATACACGCATTTACAAGGTCGAGCATGTGACCTTTAAATTCACTGACCGACACATAAATAAAGGCAACAGTAGTATACCGCTGTTCAAAACTCATAAATCCATGGACAAAAAACAAAATCGGGGTAACAAACCAAAACCAAGCGAAACGCATTAAATATAAGAGGAGAACAACGACACAACACCGAAACGCAACACACACAGAAACTGACCAATCATCAGACAAAACACCACGAGAATAACAAATATAACATGAAAACCAAATACATGAATTTGGGATAGACAAGTACCGTGCCACGTCTTATCTCAATATCTCAAAAATAAGAGAAAACACAAAAGACTCAACGTTAAATGCAACACACAGAGAAACGAACAATAATATAACAATGACCATCTTCCTGACTTGGTACAGGACACTTTTAAAGGGGAATAAAAGTGGTGGGTTAAACCTGGTTTTATGGCATGCAGGGCCCAGTTTCACGAAGCTGTCTTAGGACTAAGACATGTCTTAGGATGGTCTTACGACATATCTTAGTCGTAAGTGGATTTTGCGAAGTGGTCCTAAATTAGGACATCTCTTAAAGTTGGTCGTAAAGTTAGGACTACACGAGGGGTGTCTTATGATGGTCTTAGAATAGTTATACGTTTATTAATATAAATTACACTATTTTTTATATTAATTTTGCAAAATATCTTATTATTACTTAATTATCTATCTCCTTTTCCTGCTTATAACTAAATCTTTATAGGTTGACAGATTATGATGATTTGTCAACAATGAGCATTCGATGCATTGATATCAAGAATGCACGATTTTGTCCTTTAACCTATTATAATATTATTAATACCGATACAGTGGCAAATTGAGTTCAACTCACTTGTACAAAAAATGTTATCATTTTATTCTTTTTTTCTCAATTTTGGGGACTTTTGATGTATTTTATTTACTGGTAGAATATTGTGAATATTTTGTACGCAAACTCAATCTGTGTAATTAATATAAATGTATAACTTATGTATGGAAAAAATATAAAATCGATTTTGTTTTATAATAGAGTCCACCGTTTATCCCTGGACGTTGGATCATTGCAAACACAGGACCCCTTGTGTATTCTTCCCTGGGTTATACAAGGAAAATTGTATTCAGGTGATTTTCAATAAATGTATTTCAAGTCTTAAAAAAAAAAAACTTAAAAATTCGACTTCAATACGAAATTTCGAGTTCTTAATTTTAATATCTTAATATTTCGACATTAATTTTCACCGCTTAAAATTTCGACATTTTAAGAAATCAAATTTCGACATTTTAAGAACTCAAAATTTACTTTTTTTTCTGGAAATTCAATGATTCGCTTTAAAAAAAAGTATTTAAACCGCTTTCAAAAATTGTTTCATTTAATTACCAAGAATGATGGAGACAAGACGAAACTTGATAAGGCATTATTTCAATCTTGGTTATTCAAATAAGGAAATTATTCTATGTCTTAGGCGGAAACATTTCATACAAATAAGTGTAAGACACTTGAAAAGAATACTTCGAAAGGAAAATTTGTTTAGACGGAAGAACCAATCGAATGTTTTAGACGTTGCTGCTTTCATTGATTCTGAAGCTCAAATGTCTGGTTCGTTACATGGATTTAGACGGGTGCACTTGAAATGTATACAAAACAAACTAGTTACAACCCACAAACATGTTCGTGAACTACTTAAAGTCATGGACCCTGAAGGTTGCAAAATTAGGAGTAAAAAGAGACTACGTCGAAGATCTTATTATAGCAAAGGACCGAACTATTTGTGGCATGTAGATTTTTATGATAAACTGAAGCCATTTGGGATATGTATAAACGGGTGTATAGACGGATTTTCGAGACAGATAATTTGGCTTGATGCTTATGTGAGCAGTAGCAATCCAAAAATTATAGCTGGTTATTACACCAATGCTGTAAAAAAATAATAATGCATGTCCATTTACGTATACGATCTGACAGATGTACGGAGAATTCGTACATCGAACAGATGCAAATGTTTCTTCGCAGGAATCACACTGACGAATTTGCTGGTGAAAAGAGCTTCCTGAAAGGATTAAATACGGCAAATCAACGTATAGAAGCATGGTTGTCAGTGCTACGGAAACAGAACTCACAATTTTGGATAAACGTTTTTGGTATTATGAGAGACAGTGGTGATTTTTCAGGGGATTTTCTCGATAAAAAATTATTTCTGTTCTGCTTTATGAACATAATTCAGGTAAATTTATTATTCATACATGTAGCTTCTGGTCTTCACAAATTTCCTTAATTTAAAAAAGCGGAATCAGATTGATAACTAGAAAAAGGAGAACATTACAGCAGATTCCAACGAGTATGAAGCTATAGGTAGATTATTTGGTTAGCTTCATTGCTAGCTCAACAATGAAATCATTATTAGACCTTATAAGGTAAGGTACAACAATCATTTTGGTGGAGTTAATAGTTAAGCAGAGAACCAATCAGAACTAGTGACAGAATAAATCAGTGTAAAACTAGTTTTACAAGTCAGTTTAAAAATAAGTTTTCAATCTAAATTAAAATTTAGTGATAATTATGAGCTTATTCACACGCATGTTGTAGGTATATCTGTAAATCAAAATATAAGTAAAGGCTTCTAAGTCCATACTAAAACAGTATTAAATAATCAACATTATGGTCGTAATTAAAAAAAATTGTGATAATTGTAAATTATTTTTACGGTTGATGTTTTGAATATTTAATAAATTTATCTTACTTTCCGTTTTTATGGATATATAATAATACAAAAAAAATAATTACTCATAAAACCCAAATAACAACATGGTATGAAATAAATAACGTAGAAATGTAAGGATTATTGTTTATAAACATTTATTCTGTATGATGGAAGTATTCATTAAGATTTAGTTTTTATGTTTCCTGTACAAATTAATTTTTAAAAATACCAAAGCAGAGTATCTTGTCATATAAAATGCGTATTTCTTAATTGTAACTCTGAAAACATTCTGATTAATCAATTTTAGTTTCTTCAAAATCATAAATACAGTCTATATTTTATATATGTTTCTTTGATTCGGATTGAATAAAACAAATTTGATCAGATTATTATCTTTCTGTTTTCCGATCTAATATTAATATTTTAACCAGAATTATCTGTCTTGTATTTAAAGTCTATGATGAAATACACAGTATCCCATGATTCGATCTTCAAACCTAATTAGTATACATGCTATCGAGACAACAGACAGATAAATGAAGCATTTAAATTTAAGCGTGTACCACAGTGTTTCAAAGAAGGTATTGTTTCACCGTTGTTCAAAGGTCATGGAAAACCTATCTGCCTACCAAAATCTTATCGACGTATAACAGTTTCTCCTGTAATGGGAAAATTGATGGAATCGGTACATCTTTGTTTAGAGGAACCTAAACTACTAAAGGTACAGAGCAGACTTCAACGTGGCTTTACTGCCGGGGTCAATCCTACTTTTGCAGCACTTCCCCTGACTGAGGCAATCATTGAAGCAAAAGAATTAGGACAAACATTATTTACTACTTTTGTTGATGCGTCATCCGCTTTCGATGTTGTTTGGCAAGCCTCTCTGTTAAAAAGTATATTTAAAAGTGGAATATCTGGACAAAGTTGGCAAATCTTAAATGACTGGTACACGAATATGAGCTCTGCAGTTCGATGGGAAGGCAAGTTATCTACTTCGTTTGCTGAACTCCAAGGCGTCCGTCAAGGCAGCGTATGGTCTCCCTCTGTCTACAAACTTTTTGTTAATCCGCTAATAAAAAAGTTAGAAAGTGAAAGTTTGGGTTTTAAAATTGGTAATGTGTTTGTGGGTACTCCAATGTGTGCAGACGATCTGCTACTTATCTCTTCAAATCCTGATGAACTCCAGACTATGATTAGTTATACTTCCCATTTTGCAGAGACAGAAGAATATAATATAAGTAAGGAAAAAACTAAAGTTATGATATGGAACTCATCTTTGAATTGCAACCTTTGGAATCAAATGGAAAAGTTCCACATTGGCTCAGAAACATTAGAAACTGTAGAAAATTATAAACATATTGGTATTGATAGAGACTCCCGTGAAGTAGAGGCAACAAGAACAATTATTGGAAATCGTTTAAAAACTGCAAGACAGACTTCATACGCACTTATGGGCTCAGGACTACATGGTTTAAATGGACTTAATCCAGAGGTGTCATGTAAACTTTGGTCAACATATGTGGTTCCACGTTTGTTATTTGGACTTGAAATTGTAAATCTTAGTGCTAAAGATATTTCCCGCTTAGATATCTTTTGTAATAACTTTTTGAAACAAATTCAAAATTTACCTGCTAGAGCCTCCAACGCTGGAGCTTATCTACTTTTAGGTCAATTACCTATTATTGCACTTCTACACAAAAAGATTCTGATAACGTTTGGTACCATTGCCAGAAGTGACTCTGTCGAAAATGATCTTGCTAAGCGTCAACTGTCTACAAAAAGGAAAAAACTCTAAAAGCTGGTTTATTAGGGCTGACAAGATTTTGAAACAATATAACTTACCGTGTGCCTCAGAAGTTTTACTTAAACCAGAGACAAAATACAAGTGGAAAATGAAAGTAAAAAAGTGTGTTGATAACTTTTGGTCCGAAAAACTGTTTACTGAAGCCAAATCAAAACCGTCATTACGGTACTTAAATATCAAAAACTGTAAAATTGGTGTTGTTAATTCTATATGGAAAAGTGCTGGTTCAGAACAAATGTGTATACGTAAAGCCTGTTATAAGATCAAAATGCTATTGGATACATATATTCTACAGTACCACCGTTCAAAATTTTCAAATGGTCAAAAAACTTCAATTTGTCCGCTATGTGAGGAAGGAACTGAACATTTAGAACATTTTCTTGTCGTATGCTCTGCCTTAACAAGTATTAGAGACATTTTTATCTCAAAGCTTTATACAGTTGTTGTACCAAAGATTGGAACCGTTGCATGGACTGACATTTGCGTTAGTAACTCGAAAATGATACAATTAATCTTGGACTGTAGTCGTTTCGAGTGGTATCATGTGTTAGAGAAAAATGACATAAATTTGGTGGAATCAATCACTAGAAGCCTGTGTTACTCGCTCCACGAAAAGCGTAGTGTGCTCCTTGAAAGTAAATAAACATTTAAAAGTTGTTAGGTTTACCAAACTCATAGGCTGTAAATACATAAAATTATTTAAAGATAAATGTATAGTGACTGGAAACAGATGTAAATATAAGGCAACAAAATTTTACTGGATGAACTCCAGGTTCTCCTGATAGAGGAGGGATTTACAGAAGGTAACAGGTAACAGGTAACTACCACGTTATAAGGGACCGTTCAATATTTATCAGATAGATGGGCCGGTGCAAAATGGGGCGGGGCAAGCACTTTTTTAGTGGAAATATTTGGATGGGAGAAAACTTTTTTTAATATATATAGTGGATGGGCTAGAACTTATTTTATTGGAAAAAAATTGCTCTCAATTTTATCGGTGTGTAGGAATTTTTTTTTGCAGGCACAAAAAACATAAGGGACATGGTCCCAACAATAATTTTCAATTTAGGCCAAAACCAGATAGTCATCTTTAATTTTTTTTTAAACTTTTTCAAATCAACATGGATTTTCATAAAACTCTACAACTATTTCATTTATATATTTATCTTACAGAATACCAGGTTGTTTGGTAGTTTGGTGAATTGCTGTCATTCTATGGATTTGATAAATTGGTTAAAAAAGCTAAAATTTTCAGTTTTGGCTAAATCCAGATAGTCATCTCTAATTTTTTTCTATTTTTTTCAAATTAACATGGATTTCTATAAAACTCTACAATTATTTCATTTATATATTGATCTTACAGAATACCCCTGGGGTGGTGTTCTCGAAAGTATCCTAAGATTCGTCCTAACTCATAGATAAGACAGATTTTAAGATGGACTTTGGATCGACTTAGGACACTCTTAAGTTGAGTCTCGAAGCTATCTCAGACGCATCTTATGTTAGGACGTCCTAAACATATCCTATATGCGAAATTCAAAATAAGAAATTGTTTGATAAAACATATATTAGAGACGAAACCAATTAATAAAATTGTTTACAAAATTTTGTAATAACATGTGTTTAATTAAATGCATGATTTCATATGTTATTATGAAATAATATTAAATAGGATTTTGATATAAACTGTAAAACAATTTGTTTTGAAATGAGAATATTGAATTCTTAGTGTCATCGTATCGTAAAACACGAAGTTCAAAGTTTAAAATCATGCACAATTTCTTTATACTAGTTAATAACCGATGGTGCGTTTCTTTTCACGTTCATCTTCACGTAATACAATGAGAAAAAAAACATGCACAGAGTTAGGATGAAGATATGATGATCTTAAGACACCTAATTAGGTGTCCTTAAGTTAGGACTTAAAATGTGATACAGTAAAACCTGTATAAACCGGCCGGCTACGGGACAATGAAAAAGGCCGGTATGGACAGTGAGCCGGTTTGTTCAGGTTTTCGTTTTGACCGGAAGTTGATGACTTGTGACGTCCGACATTTGCATGTTAAAGTTCTCATTGATTGTAAATTTATCTTATAAATAAAAATACTTTCACTTCGTTTTTCATTGTTTGTATTTGCATCATAATGCTCGCGTTGTTTGGATTGTAAGACGAGAGTTTCGATTTACTCCCATGATCAATAATTTGAAATGTTGGAATGGCCGATTAAAAAGCCAGAATATTATCAAACGTAATTTCATCATCCTATATCCTAAGTTAAGTGAGCTTCGAGAACACGACTTATGAAAAGTAGATTAGATAAAGGGACATTGATATTTGAACTATATTTAACATGCTGTGTTATTAACTTTTACAAAAAATCTTCTCCTCTGAAACTACTGGGCCAAATTAAACAAAACTTGGCCACAATCATCATTGGGTATCTAGTTTAAAAATTGTGTCCGGTGACCCGGTCAACTATTCAAGATGGCCGCCATGGATAAAAATAGAACATAGGGGTAAAATGCAGTTTTTGGCTTATAACTCAAAAACCAAAGCATTAAAGCAAATCTAACATGGAGGTAAATTGTTTATCAGGTTAAGATCTATCTGCCCTGAAAATTTCAGATGAATCGAACAACCCGTTGAGGGTTGCTGCCCCTAAATTGGTAATTTTAAGTTAATTTTGCTGTTTTTGGTTATTATCTTGAAGAATATTAAAGATAGAAATTAACTGTAAACAGCATTATATACCTATATGGAGTTATTTTCTTTCAGAACGACAGGTCATTCTTTTTCAGAATCAACCCGGACGATACCATGTTTCTATGAAATATGCTCAAAGGCATTCAGTAATGACCTGTGTGAGGTCATTATTTTCCTTGATAAAAATGCAATCTATAATTTACTTCAAAATTTTATTCGTCTGATAGTTTTTTGTTGCCGATGTGGAAATTTATATTTTAAAGTTTAATCGACGATAGATGTAAAAGAAATCGTCATTGTCCGCATTCTAATTTTAGAAACAAATAACGCGTGAAGTTTTGTTAATTTATCGCTACAACAAACATTATCAGATATGTGAAATGAATTTTAATATAGACTTTTATAAAGAAAAAGCCAGATTTAACATATTCGTGTGTTAGATTTTGAAAATCTTATTGAGTCACACTGAGTAGGTTGGTTGATTTTTGGTTGCCTGCGAAACGTCCAGTGGCAAGTATTTCATGCATGTTCAGGACGAATATATCCATATAGGTATATAATATTGGTTTCATGACATGAAATTTATAACTTAAAGATGTTATCAATCCTTGTTCTGATTTTGAAGATACCAATTACTCATGCATCATAAGAGGTTAGTCTTTTGAAAAGTGCCAGTATTTCTTTCACATGTCTTTACAATATAAATATAACCCGGTGTTATAATGTATCATACACATATTTAAAGATTACATAAAATTGAGAATGAAAATGGGGAATGCGTCAAAAAGACAACAACAACCTGACGCAAAGAGCAGATAACAGACGAAGTCAACAAACACGTCTTCAACATACAGAAAAATATCCGCATCCGGAGGTGGTCCTAAGCTTATAAAAATATGTACCAGTTCAGTGAAAATAGACGTCATACTAACTCGAAAACATATAAATGAATTAAATTTAAAAAAACATACAAGGCTTACAAAGGCCAGTGGCTCCTGACTTGGGACAGGCGCACACATCAGTCGGCGTTAAACATTTTTTGTGAGATTTCAATCCTCCACCTGTACCTTTAGCCAAGGAGGAATACAAAAAATAAATAGCAATGATTATAGGTATGAAGGTTTTAATAATTTTTGATATCATTTTACACTATTTTCTGACTTGAATAATATCAACTATATCTTTGAAACCTTTTCTAGTAGCAATATTCAAAGCTGATTGACCCTTAGAGTAACATCTTTTATAGTCTATCCCTCTTTCTAGCAACAACTTTACAATTTCTTCATGTCCGAGCTCACAAGCCTTTATTATAAGAGACCCACCCTCATTATCAAATAAATTTTGGTCTGCTCCTCTTTCTTATAACATTGATATTACCTCTGCATGCCCATTATCACAAGCCTGCAATATATGTGATTGGCTTATCTTCTCGCATTTATTATAATCTGTGCCCCTGTCTAACAACAACTAAACTATTTCTATACATCCCTGTTCACAAACTATCATTAACGGCGACTCATGCCTATCATCACATTTATTATAGTCTGCTCCTCTGTCTAATAGCAACGTTACTATTTCTGAATAATCATTTTCACAAGCCGCAATTAAAGTTGATTTACCGCCCCTGTCACATTCATCACAGTCTGCTCCCTTGTCTAACAATACCTTTACTATATCTAAATAACCATTTTCATAGGCCTTCATTATAGGTGACTCAGACCATATGTTACATCCATCATAGTCTGATCCTCTTTCTAACAACATCATAACTATTTCTGTTTGACCATGTTCACATGCCTTAAGTAAGAGAGACTCACCATCATCGTCCCATATATTATGGTCAGCTCCTCTGTCCAATAACATCATAACTATTTCTGTATGGCCTTGATCATAGGCGATCATTATAGGATATTGGCAAAATCTGTCACATTTGTCATAGTCGGCTCCTGTGTCTAACAACTTTTTGGCTACTTCTATTTCACCACGTTCACAAGCTTTCACTAAAGTTGACTCTATCGAACTGTTACATTTATTATAGTCTGCCCCTCTATCTACCAACATCTTCACTATTTCGGTATGACCATGTTCAAACGTTTTCCTTATAGGTGACCTATTATCATCATCGCATTTTTTTAAATCTGCTCCTCTGTCCAATAACATCTTTACTATTGATGTATGACAATATTCACAAGCCTTCATTAAAGGTGACTCGCCGTCATCATCGCACTTAGTATAGTCTGCTCTTTTGTCCAACATTACATTTAATACTTCTGTATGACAATTTTTGCAAGCTGTCATTACAGGTGACACGCCAAATAAATTGCATCGTTGACTGTCTGCTCCACTGTCTAATAACATCTTCACTATTTTTGTTTGCTCATTTTTACAGGCTTTCATTACAAGTAACTGACCATAATCATCATGTTTATAATAGTCTGCTCCTCCTTTTAACAACATTTTTGCTATTTGCGTATGACCATATTCACACGCCACCATCAAAGGTGACTGTCCCCATATATCACATTTGTTACATTCAGCTCTTTTGTCTACCAATTTCTTTACTTTTTCTGTATGACCAAGTACACAGGCCTTCATTAATGGTGACTTGGCCAAGTTATCACATCTAATAAAGTCCGCTCCTCTATCCAACAGTAACTTTATAATTTCTGTATGACCATGCTCACAAGCCTTTATAACAGGTGACTTCTAATCATTATCACGCACATTACTGTCTGCTCCTGTGTCTTAAAACATCCGTACAATTTTTGTATAACCACGCTCACAAGCCTCCATTATAGGTGACTCATTTTCATCATATGTATTATAGTATACTCCCCTGCTTAACAATATCTGTACTATTTCAGCATGATCATGTACACAAGCTTTCAATAAAGGTGACTGGCTATAATCATCTGTTTTATTACAGTCTGCTCCTCTTTCTAACAAATTTTTTACTATTTCTGCATGACCGTATTCACAGGCTTTCATTAAAGGTGATTGGCTCTCATAATCGTATCTATTAAAGTCTGCTCCTCTTTCTAACAAGATCTTTACTATTTCTGTATGACCATGTTCACAAGCCTTCATTACGGGTGACGCACTTTCATCATCACATCTATTAAAGTATGCTCCTCTTTCTTACAAGATCTTTGTTATTTCTGTATGACCGAGTTCACACGATTTCATTAAAGGTGACTCATCAAAATAAATGTAGTTGTTAATTTCCACACCCAAATCACAACACCATAAAACCAAAGAAATGTCACCCATAATGCAGCACTTTAAAAGAACATTATAACCGTCATCATGAAGTTTAGGCTGATCACAAATATGTGCTAGCTGTCTCTGGTGTGTTATATCTAATGTATCTAAATGAAGCATAAAATTTTGTCTGAATTGTTGTATCTTCATATTGATGTTACTAAATACATCTTGAACTTTCCCCTTTGACCAATCATCAATCATTCTCTGTATGTACATTTGGTGATATGTTGGTGGTATAATAGTAATAAACTGATCCATCTCATCGTTGCATACTCATAAAAACCTATTCTGGATAAGACTACTATCTGCATTCTTTATCAAACATTGTATTATTCTCTGTCCAAAGAATCATGTATTATCTTGTACATGTTTCCGACTTTCCTGATGAATGTATCTTTAAGCAAGTTCAGCTCATTCTGTAATAAAAGCCTTGGTGTTGTCCTATCCAGTCTACATGCTTCACATGTGTCTTCAATAATAATCCTAGTTTCTTCATTAACCTCATTTAACAATATTTCGTCGTTCAATTTGTTATTAAAAATGACACATAAAGCCAGAGCACAGTATTTAGTGTAATGCCCTTTCTTTAGTAGCTTGTCAATTTCTGCTTCATAAACTGTAAATGGATTCTGGAAGAAATCTTTAACATTAGGTTGAGGACTATCATGGTATAATTTACATAAAAGAGGAAAACAATCATATAAATCACTATAGCCAGTAATCTCAGGGGCTTTCGTGTTTAGATATAAATCTGCTATTGATTGTTTTTCAGTTTTTAACAAACATATGTTTTCAGACAAGAGGTTACATTCAAATGACTTAAAAACTTACAAAGATTCAAATTTTGTATCCTTGAATACGTGTAAGTGACAAGCAGCAATAATTCTTGTTCGTTTATTTCCAAGAAGCTTTTTGATATCCTCTATAACAGGTTCCCAACGTTTAACGTCACTCTGTTTGACAGAAAAGTTTCCGCATAAATTATCATTAACAAACAATGTTTTTCTCTAGGATTGTAAAACCTCACAATGACACATGGGTCTGTAACCAGAAGAACATCAAACTCTTCTTCTGCCATTTGTAAAGCTACATGTCGGAGAGTGGCTATTTTTCCTACACCAGAGCTAGCAGTAATCGTGACACAACTGTTTTTCTTTATACATTTGAAAACATGCTCGGTAGCTCTGGTGTTTATAAACATATTATTATCATTTTCCTTCCAGGCTTTAAGTGTTTCTTTTATTCTTGCTGAAATATGAATAAAAACATTTCATTATAATTCTCATATATACAAGTAATAGAACATGATTTAAATATTTGTATAAAAATACACTTAAATAATCATCGTTGTTCATAAAAAAAAATCTTCTAACAATTTCAAGACTTTAACATGATTTCTAAGTTGAAACATCTAACATTCATAATATTAACCTGTTCTTTTGTGTTCACGTCTAACATCTTATTCTTTCAGTGTCAACCTCTGACTGTCAAAAGGATTATAATATGTTCTCACAAAGTCTAACTATATAGCTCTTTCATTAGAACCCGACTTAAATTTCAAAGAAATTAATTAACTATACACATGGAAAAAGTATTGCAACACCTTGGTTTTTTAAAACTTGAAAATTCAGCCTCTTATTTTGGATGGAATATGATGTGTAAATTAATATTGAAACATAGTTTAAGATAACATTGGCATTTAAACGAACAAAAAATGTTTGAACAAAACATTTATCTATTAACCACAATTTAAATAACAAAATGAAGTGTTTTGGTACAAAAAAATGCATTTTACAACTTTTACTGTAGTCGAACTTTACAATGTCAGAAATTTCAAAATTAATCTTAAGATGATTGTACACATCATGGTTGATTGTTATGCGTCAAAGAATTAGTACTTTGTGCGCAGCCTCCATTCAAACGGATAACCGCCTCTTAATGCTTCTGATTCCTGCCTTAAATCGACTAATGTGTTGATAAGGTAGCTGAAACCGTTTCTGATGAAGGTCTTTGTTTATTTCTTAATGTGTTTAAACTGGGGTGTCCTTTCGCGCGCTTTACGCCCAATAGTGTCCCATGTATGCTCGATATGGTTCAAATTCGGGCTACGATCTTGCCTCGGAAGATGAATCGAATTCCATTTAAACAATGGATCTTCCTCCACGATGCTAATTCCCAACTTTTGCGAGCTCTGCACTACATTGGACACGGACAACTGTGTGTCTGTTCGTAAGCAAAGGTCCCAGAAATGTTGTTATCGCACGATAACCAGTAGCGATGAGTCGATCTCGAACAGTTCTTGTTAAAAGGCTCCTGTATGCCCACCACTCTCTTTTTAGGATTGTATTGTATGCTTGATTTTCCCTAGCAGATGGTATAGGGGGTCTCCTTGATCTCGGAAGATCTTTAACATCGTTTATTGTCTGATTTTATTATTAAAACGATTTATAGTGAAATGGTAATGACCAACAATACGTGCGGTTGTCACAGCGACATTCCTGCATCTCTTAGGCTGAAAATCGGCCATCTTGCTGCAGTTAAAGAGTTGTGGAGGACCCATTACAAGTTTGTCTTTTTGGTATTATGATTTCTTCCATGTCATCGTCAGTTTGTTTTCGACTTATGAGTGTCCCTCTGATACATTATGTGCAAAAAAGTAAAATATTCTTGTCACTGGTACTTACTTTATTGTGTTCTTTTTCATCATATTTTAAAGATTCAATAATATGCTTTATTAACGTCAG
Organism: Mytilus edulis; assembly: GCA_019925275.1. Taxonomy (NCBI): domain Eukaryota; kingdom Metazoa; phylum Mollusca; class Bivalvia; order Mytilida; family Mytilidae; genus Mytilus; species Mytilus edulis. Next base: position 114,093,737 of record CM034350.1, on the reverse strand, counting down.
ATCTGAAGTCAGTCATGTTGACATGCATCTGGATCATCTACTTCGGTTATTGCTTGTTTAATTTAATCTTTAGGGAACTTCTGCACAAATCAATATGCATGGTTACATATGAAAATCCAAGTGACTAGGACTAAAATTGGTGAGAACTAATTTACAGATTTTGTGAATAAACCTAAGTTAAGAAATGACCATCACAAAGGAACATAGATAGAACCATACAAATAGTACATTATTCTCAGACATTATCTATCATATTAAATATTAAAATTACATAGTGCAGAAAGGTGTTATCATGAACCCAATGTGTTCCTCTTCTAATTTTGAGATTTTGCTGCTATCCAAATTCAAATTTGTGGAACATTATTATCAGAATCATTTGGTAGCACATGCAATTGATGTTTAATCCACTATCACAAAAATGAACATTGAAACTAAATATTATATATACACCACACTGCTATTTTGAGTGTTTGGTACAGGTTCACTGTCTCTGATTAACACAGTTTAGAAAAGAATCATACGGGGGGACATAGAGAACTCTTTTAGTCAAAACACACTGTCAAACACACAACCATACTATCCACACTGATCTGTGTCCACACTTGTCATAAATGAAAACGACATACATTTTATTTCATTTTTGTTTGAAAATAATACTTTCTGAGTTTAATATAATGTAGTATGAATATTTACCCGTGGCTATAAACATCTTTAGACACTTATGAGGTTAACAGTGAAGATTCCATCAAAATCGAGCCATGCATAAGTCCTTTGCAACTTTTTATCAAAACTGTGATGGCATATAGCAGAATTTGCAAGTGTTTTAACTTGAAACCCTATTTGACCTCTGATTGCCCATCAAAAAAATATCAATTATAATCGAAATATTTTGACAGCACCGTGAACAGACTACATTAACCACAAACATTCGACTCCTCCAAGTAAATACACTAAGAAAAAGACAAACATCAACACATTGCACACGGTACAGCCCGCCCGCCAAAATAATCGTGTAAAAACCATCGTGATTTCTAAAATACCAGTAGGTTAAGAACATTTCTGTCAGTAGATAAGAATATCCCCTACGAACCAAGCAGGTCCTTAAAAAGTTTGTCTGACGTCTTGAAGAAACTTTGGACAAATGAATAAAAAATTTACTCAGTAGTCAGTTTTTCTGTATGGTGGTTTCTGATTCCGTCTCTCATTTTTTCATTATGCCATGCAGTTGCCTGAAAATATTACTGATTCGCATAACCAAATCAAATCTTCTATAATTAAACTAAAAGACAATATATTGCGCGACACACCGTTTGAAAAGTAGAAAAAAAATCACCAAAGATAAAAGGTTGGTGAAATGTGTAAAGGGAGACAACTCTAATTTGATGTTGTACACAGTTGCAATCCGAGTGATTGATGTGCGTAGTAAGTAAATTACTGGAGTTTTTATATTTCAATTTAATGAAACACGATGGTCTTACATACATAAATATATAGAATACAGCATTCCGTAAAATCTTTTTGACAAATTACAGTATTTATATCGTATAAACACCTCAGTTTGCAAAACTCAAGAAAGATTGTGATCAGCTGTTTATAGGATTGACTACTGTAGACATGCCAATCATTTAATGTCTACATAACATATAAGAAGATATACAAAAGGAGACTGACTTGGATATAGAATATTATGTCAGAACGCTAAATTTTTTATGTAAAACGGTAAAATAGATACTTAAAAATGTAAGGTTTCAGACAGTAGTGAACACAGCTTTTAAATCATCATCGATAGCAAAGGAAAACTCTTCTCATGTCCTTAAAACTAACTCGTTTAACAGATACTACTGAACACAATGACTTCTCATTTGGTCAGCAATCTGACAGTAGTGAGTTGTTATATGTTGGTTTCTATTGTATTAGCATGCACAAAAATTGAAATAAGAGCTCATACAATTACAATTACCACTGTGAAGTATGCTTAATTTTTTTTTATTGCATCATGTTTATATAACGGCCTAGTTTATAACAATCAATTAACGAAAAATTATTATGACAAACATGAACCTACGACAACCACTGAACTACAGGCTCTTGACTTGGGTCAGACAAATATAGAACATGTTGGGGTCAAACATGTTTGGAGAACTCAACCCCCACCTTACCCCGGACATTAGTGTAACATCACAACATAAGAACACCTAACAAAACTCAACTTCAAGTAATGAGACATGCAAAGACATGCAAAGACTTTTAATTTTTGTGAAATTTTCTAGGCCATTGGGAGATTAGGTGGACAGAAAATAAAAAAGGACTGTGAATATCTAAGGACCAGAACACTGGACCAGACAAACAATGAAGTACTACAGGATATCGAATTTTCTAAAAAGTGAAATGGAGAATCTTAAAGAGTCATTTAACAGTCGGAAGAGATTTCATGAAGTACTACTCGAAGGAGATCATAATGAAATGAAAAGATCTTACGAAGAACTCCAAGAGGAACATGCTGAAATGACAGATAAAGTTAAAAGGTTGAAAACTTCCCACGATGATACAGTACCTTGCAATATAAGAGGTAAATTTGAGATAAGTTTCATGCCATATTTTATATATAAGCAGTAAACAGAAGGACATGCTGACTCTTTGGAATATCGGCAATATACATATCGCTGCAGGTTACAAAGGTTTACCAAGGTTACAAAGGTTTACCAATGTAAAACTCTTGCAAATCAATTAAGGAGACTCGAAGGTACAAAAATTTCAGCCAAAATTTCAACATTTTTATTTTCAGTACAAATTTTATTTATTACACTATTAGTTGTTACTTTAAGATATGGTACAAAAAAAATCGGTTTGGCCCCAGATGACATTAAAATGTTAATATCATCGAAAAAGTTTTAAATTATCTCTCTTTGGCCCAAAAATGTCATGTTTTTTAATTAAAATTTGAATATCTTTTTTTTCACTCATCGGTGACCTATGTTTATTTTCATTTTTTTCAAAGCTTTAACTAAAATGTTGTAGAATTTAAATGATTTCTTTATTTAATTCTCTTTTTATTTCGATATTACAATTAACCCATTACTTTAATTAAAAGAAAAAAGTACCTTTACGAAAATGCATGCTTTTTTTGAAAGCAGATTGTGAGCCTTAAATGATCGGTAACTCCATTTTTTTATTTATTTTTTTCTATTTTAAAGGTATATGGCAAATTCATTTAAAGAAAAACATAGAGAAATCCTACAACATTTTAGTTAAAGCTTTGAAAAAAATGAAAATAAACATAGGTCACCGATGAGTGAAAAAAAGATATTTAAATTTTAATTAAAAAACATGGCATTTTTGGGCCAAAGGGAGATAATTTAAAACTTTTTCGATGATATTAACATTTTAAAGTCATCTGGGGCCAAACCGATTTTTTTTGTACCATATCTTAAAGTAACAACTAATAGTGTAATAAATAAAATTTGTACTGAAAATAAAAATGTTGAAATTTTGGCTGAAATTTTTGTACCTTCGAGTCTCCTTAATTGATTTGCAAGAGTTTTACATTGGTAAACCTTTGTAACCTTGGTAAACCTTTGTAACCTTGGTAAACCTTTGTAACCTGCAGCGATATCTATATTGCTGATATTCCAAAGAGTCAGCATGTCCTTCTGTTTACTGCTTATATATAAAATATGGCATGAAACTTATCTCAAATTTACCTCTTATATTGCAAGGTACTGTATCATCGTGGGAAGTTTTCAACCTTTTAACTTTATCTGTCATTTCAGCATGTTCCTCTTGGAGTTCTTCGTAAGATCTTTTCATTTCATTATGATCTCCTTCGAGTAGTACTTCATGAAATCTCTTCCGACTGTTAAATGACTCTTTTAGATTCTCCATTCAATTTTTTGAAAATTCGATATCCTGTAGTACTTCATTGTTTGTCTGGTCCAGTGTTCTGGTCCTTAGATATTCACAGTCCTTTTTTATTTTCTGTCCACCTAATCTCCCAATGGCCTAGAAAATTTCACAAAAATTAAAAGTCTTTGCATGTCTTTGCATGTCTCATTACTTGAAGTTGATTTTTTTAGGTGTTCTTATGTTGTGATGTTACACTAATGTCCGGGGTAAGGTGGGGGGTTGAGTTCTCCAAACATGTTTGACCCCAACATGTTCTATATTTGTCTGACCAAAGTCAAGAGCCTGTAGTTCAGTGGTTGTCGAAGGTTCATGTTTGTCAGAATAATTTTTCGTTAATTGATTGTTATAAACTAGGCCGTTATATAAACATGATGCAATAAAAAAAATTAAGCATACTTCACAGTGGTAATTGTAATTGTATGAGCTCTTATTTCAATTTTTGTGCATGCTAATACAATAGAAACCAACACATAACAACTCACTACTGTCAGATTGCTGACCAAATGAGAAGTCATTGTGTTCAGTAGTATCTGTTAAACGAGTTAGTTTTAAGGACATGAGAAGAGTTTTCCTTTGCTATCGATGATGATTTAAAAGCTGTGTTCACTACTGTCTGAAACCTTACATTTTTAAGTATCTATTTTACCGTTTTACATATAAAATTTAGCGTTCTGACATAATATTCTATATCCAAGTCAGTCTCCTTTTGTATATCTTCTTATATGTTATGTAGACATTAAATGATTGGCATGTCTACAGTAATCAATCCTATAAACAGCTGATCACAATCTTTCTTGAGTTTTGCAAACTGAGGTGTTTATACGATATGAATACTGTAATTTGTCAAAAAGATTTTACGGAATGCTGTATTCTATATATTTATGTATGTAAGACCATCGTGTGTCAATAAATTGAAATATAACCAGATGCTCCGCAGGGCGTAGCTTTATACGACCGCAGAGGTTAAACCCTGAACGGTTGGGGCAAGTATGGACACAACATTCAAGCTGGATTCCGCTCTAAATTTGGATTGTGATTAAATAGTTGACACAGCATAGGTTTCTGACACAGAATGAATGTATTCAAATGAACTTAAAATTTTTGTTTTCTCTTTAATAGAGCAATTCACTATGCTGTTGAATATTAATCCTCTCAAAAAAATGTTTGAAGAAATTTTCTTTTTATTTATGAAATTTCAAATGAGAAAAATTTAACCCAATTTTTTATTCACATCCCCCTTTCCCTTATTCCAAAACTAATTTCAATTAAAATATTCTAATGGAGTTTGCAACAATTACTACTCATTTAAATACATGATGTAAAAAAACTGCTTGTTATCACTGAATGGTAAAGATTATTTAAATTTATCAGTTGGTAGTAAAAAGTGAATATACATTGTATATTGTATATAACAAAGATTTAAGTTGATTCTGGACAAAGAAAGATAACTCCAATTAAAAAAAATTCTTGCAGATATTTCTTGCTTACTATACTGGACAAAGAAAGATAACTCTTAATTAAAAAAAAATTTGCTATTTCACAATATTGTGAAATTAGATATTTCTTGCCATTGCACAATACTGTGCAATTGAAAAGACTTGCTATTGCACAATACTTAATATAATAATTTTAGATCCTGATTTGGACCAACTTGAAAACTGGGTCCATAATCAAAAATCTAAGTACATGTTTAGATTCAGCATATCAAAGAGGCCCAAGAATTTAATTTTTGTTAAAATCAAACTTAGTTTAATTTTGGACCCTTTGCACTTTAATTTAGACCAATTTTAAAACTGGACCAAAAATTAAGAATGTACATACACAGTTAGATTTGGCATATCAAAGAACCCCAATTATTCAATTTTTGATGAAATCAAACAATGTTTAATTTTGGACCCCGATTTGGGCCAACTTGAAAACTGGGCCATAATCAAAAATCTAAGTACATTTTTAGATTCAGCATATCAAAGAACCCCAAGGTTTCGAATTTTGTTAAAATCAAACTAAGTTTAATTTTGGACCCTTTGGACCTTAATGTAGACCAATTTGAAAACGGGACCAAAAATTAAGAATCTACATACACAGTTAGATTCGGCATATTAAAGAACCCCAATTATTCAATTTTGATGAAATCAAACAAAGTTTAATTTTGGACCCTTTGGGCCCCTTTTTCCTTAACTGTTGGGACCAAAACTTCCAAAATCAATACCAACCTTCCTTTTATAGTCATAAACCTTGTGTTAAAATTTCATAGATTTCTATTTACTTATACTAACGCTATGGTGCGAAAACCAAGAAAAATGCTTATTTGGGTCCCTTTTTGGCCCCTAATTCCTAAACTGTTGGGACCGAAACTCCCAAAATCTATACCAACCTTCCTTTTGTGGTCATAAACATTGTGTTTAAATTTCATTGATTTCTATTTACTTTAACTAAAGTTATTGTGCGAAAACCAAGAATAATGGTTATTTGGGCCCTTTTTTGGCCCCTAATTCCTAAAATGTTGGGACCAAAACTCCCAAAATCAATACCAGCCTTCCTTTTATGGTCATAAACCTTGTGTTAAAATTTCATAGATTTCTATTCACTTTTACTAAAGTTAGAGTGCGAAAACTAAAAGTATTCGGACGACGACGACGACGACGACGACGCCAACGTGATAGCAATATACGACGAAATTTTTTTCAAAATTTGCGGTCGTATAAAAACTCCAGTAATTTACTTACTACGCACATCAATCACTCGGATTGCAACTGTGTACAACATCAAATTAGAGTTGTCTCCCTTTACACATTTCACCAACCTTTTATCTTTGGTGATTTTTTTTTCTACTTTTCAAACGGTGTGTCGCGCAATATATTGTCTTTTAGTTTAATTATAGAAGATTTGATTTGGTTATGCGAATCAGTAATATTTTCAGGCAACTGCATGGCATAATGAAAAAATGAGAGACGGAATCAGAAACCACCATACAGAAAAACTGACTATACTGAGTAAATTTTTTATTCATTTGTCCAAAGTTTCTTCAATACGTCAGACAAACTTTTTAAGGACCTGCTTGGTTCGTAGGGGATACTCATATCTACTGACAGAAATGTTCTTAACCTACTGGTATTTTAGAAATCACGATGGTTTTTACACGATTATTTTGGCGGGCCTGCTGTACCGTGTGCAATGTGTTGATGTTTGTCTTTTTCTTAGTGTATTTACTTGGAGGAGTCGAATGTTTGTGGTTAATGTAGTCTGTTCACGGTGCTGTCAAAATATTTCGATTATAATTGATATTTTTTTGATGGGCAATCAGAGGTCAAATAGGGTTTCAAGTTAAAACACTTGCAAATTCTGCTATATGCCATCACAGTTTTGATAAAAAGTTGCAAAGGACTTATGCATGGCTCGATTTTGATGAAATCTTCACTGTTAACCTCATAAGTGTCTAAAGATGTTTATAGCCACGGGTAAATATTCATACTAAATTATATTAAACTCAGAAAGTATTATTTTCAAACAAAAATGAAATAAAATGTATGTCGTTTTCATTTATGACAAGTGTGGACACAGATCAGTGTGGATAGTATGGTTGTGTGTTTGACAGTGTGTTTTGACTAAAAGAGTTCTCTATGTCCCCCCGTATGATTCTTTTCTAAATTGTGTTAATCAGAGACAGTGAACCTGTACCAAACACTCAAAATAGCAGTGTGGTGTATATATAATATTTAGTTTCAATGTTCATTTTTGTGATAGTGGATTAAACATCAATTGCATGTGCTACCAAATGATTCTGATAATAATGTTCCACAAATTTGAATTTGGATAGCAGCAAAATCTCAAAATTAGAAGAGGAACACATTGGGTTCATGATAACACCTTTCTGCAATATGTAATTTTAATATTTAATATGATAGATAATGTCTGAGAATAATGTACTATTTGTATGGTTCTATCTATGTTCCTTTGTGATGGTCATTTCTTAACTTAGGTTTATTCACAAAATCTGTAAATTAGTTCTCACCAATTTTAGTCCTAGTCACTTGGATTTTCATATGTAACCATGCATATTGATTTGTGCAGAAGTTCCCTAAAGATTAAATTAAACAAGCAATAACCGAAGTAGATGATCCAGATGCATGTCAACATGACTGACTTCAGATCTGACGTTAATAAAGCATATTATTGAATCTTTTAAATATGATGAAAAAGAACACAATAAAGCAAGTACCATTGACAAGAATATTTTACTTTTTTGCACATAATGTATCAGAGGGACACTCATAAGTCGAAAACAAACTGACGATGACATGGAAGAAATCATAATACCAAAAAGACAAACAACCGAACAGATTACAAAAAGTGATCTTGTGTGTTCCGGAAGGGTTAACATATCATATATATCATATTCCACATACGATTTTCACCCGTCTTGTCAAATAATAAAATACGTTTATACGTTATATCAAGTGATAAGGCATCGCAAATTAGCGTACTAGACATTGACTGTTATCTTTCCCTTGTTAAAACATCATCCGTCGAAAGAGTAACTTCACGAAGGGGTAGAATATGCCCTAAATAAAGGCAACAGTAAGTTACCGCTGTTCGAAATTCACTAATCCATTGAGAAAAAAAACCCAAATCCGCGTTACAAACTGAAACTGAGGAAAACACATCAAATATAAGAGGAGAACTACGACACAACAGAAACACAACATTACAATCGAAGTAACACACAGAAACGAACTATAATATAACAATGCCCATCTTCCTGACCTTTTAATAATAAAAAAATAATAATGATTGTGTGGTATGCCAAACCTCCCGCTTTATGGCAATGTTAAACATTAACATTAAAATGACATCATTAAATATAAGGACTACAATACAAGTAAATGGGAGAACATATAGGACAGAGAAACAAACGAATAATAATAGCTAACAAAAGGTGTCATGTTTAAAATTTGAAGCGCATGACGCGCGTTTCACCACACAAGAGAAACCAGTGACACTCTGATGAAAAAAATTTCGCAAGTGAAAAAAATAAAATGGTACAAAATAGAATAGTATTAGGGGCCTAAAGTTCCAATAAATTGTGCCCTATACTGCTTGGTTTTTTGCCTGGGATAAGAACATTATTATTTTAAGATTTTGATGAGTGTTTCTTTTTACAATGAAATCAAAATACTACAAATTTCACAAAATAGAAAAGATATTACTATATCAAATTTCATTTTGTCACATCAAATTAGATATGACGAAATATTTACTCATTACGTATTATTTGTGTTGAAACGTTACTTTTGGTTAATTTTTAATAATTCTAGCTAGTTTTTAGCATAATTTCATTGGTCCGTCACCCATGGTCCAAAACATTTTTGTTTCCATGGATTTTATATCATCATTGGCAATTTTGGGTTATGAAACATAGATGTCTCATTGGCAACCACACCAGATCTCCTTATTTATATATTTTGACAGTATACAGATACTAGATATAAGTATAATATAAAAAAGAAGATGTGGTATGATTGTCAATGAGACAACTATCCACAAAAGACCAAAATGACACAGACATTAACAATTATAGGTCACCGTACGGCCTTCAACAATGAGCAAATCTCATACCGCATAGTCAGCTATATCATGTCCCGATAAGACAATGAAAAACAATTCAAACGAGAAAACTAACGGCCTTTATATAAAAAAAAAATGAACGAAAAACAATTATGTAACACATAAACAAACAACAACCACTGAATTACAGGCTCCTGGCTTGGGACAGGCACATACATAAATAATGTGGCGGGGTGAAACATGTTAGCGGGATCCCAACCCTCCCCTTAGCCTGGGACAGTGGTATAACAGTACAACATAAGAACGAATAAGACAATTTCCAACAAATCTGAGACTTACTCTAACACACTTTTTAGTCAAAGGCACTTGACTCTGAAAGTTTTTTTCATTTTATTATCACAACTGCTTGGTTTTACATTATTAGTAACGAGACATATACTTTTAAAATACAATTCGTCTATGATAAGTCCATAACTATATATAGTCAATAATAAACTAATCGAAATACAAATGAACTTTTTGATATATCATATCAAGGATTTGTATAGTAATTTGTATAGTATTTGTAACTATACAAATCCTTGATTATATCGAACAAAAAAAGACCCTTGTATGTTAATCATTGTAAATCAGTCCAAATGTGAAAGATTATTTTAATGCAAATTAATAAGGTTAAGTGCTTATACTGTTTCAATTGAAAGATCGCGATATTTTAAAATACCAAAGCAGAGTAGGAAATGTCTTTGCTGCAAAAATGAAGACATTGAAGATGAACTCTTTTTTCTTTAAAAATGTTCATGCTAATATATGAGAGTAACCTCATAAAAACATTTTTCTCATAATTATCCACTGCCACTCTTTCATAGTTATTGTATTTTTTCTTTAATGTGTTGCCATAGACCATTTATTGTGAATGTATTAGATCTGTTCAATGACTGTGCTTATAAGTTATCTTACAGCCTCTTATCTTATAATCTTATTTTATCTTAGTTATAAAGCCTTTCAGTTCTTAATTCAAGTATTGTTTTTTTTAAATTAATTAGTTTGTGAAATACATATCTTATTTTTGTTATGTACAAACATCATCGATAAGAGTTTAAACATCAATATGATTTCAAATCTCAAATTAATATTTTTAAATCACTATCCCTACGCGCTGTATTTATGCCTCGATTATCAAACAGAGTTATCTCCCATATTCATGAATTGTCGCTGTTGCTTGGGTCAAGATTAGTCACATCGGGACCTACACACAGTTTACACACTACTACAGTGCAAGGGAAGTATATATTTACAAAGTGAAAATGAGTTCTGTTATAAATTATATATTAGGACTGAAAGACCCATCTCTTGTAGCTAATTTCCAGAAATATTGTCAAATTGAAATTTTACCTGGAACTGAGTCTGAGGAAAAGGATTCTGAGTCTGACTACCTGTCATCCTCATCTCATGACAGTCATGTGACCAAAGGAGGTTTACACCAAAGACTTACCAAAACCAATGGGTTTGTGCAGAATAATAGCAATGGTGTCATTAATAACGAACACTGTAGTCAAAATGGCTCTATACACTCAAACAATGTTGACCAAATGGAAAATGTGCAAAAAGACTGTACACAATCCGAGAATAAACCAGAGACCAGGTATATTATACATAGCAAATTTCTATATTGGACTTTTCGATTGGGAGCTGGATTTGGTAATGAATTCTTTTATTTGACATTTTTCACGTTCTGCTTATGGAATCTCAACAGCTTAGTAATGCGACAAATGGTCATTATTTGGCACGCCGGAATGTATTTAGGGCAAGCGGCAAAAGATATTATTGAATGGCCTCGTCCCTCTTCACCACCATGTGCCAGGTTAGAGAATAGATACTTAGAAGAATATGGAATGCCTTCAACCCATGCGACTGTTGGGGTTATAATTCCCTTTGGACTAATAATTATTGGCCATAGACATTATGAGGTAACTATCACGATTATCTAGACAGCTTTTGAGTTTGTGCACTTTCCAATAAAAGTCATACATGTACATGTATGTCACAATAGTCTATAAGTATGTAATAAGGTAACAGTCAGTGACAGTAAGAAGGTTGAGGAGACCTTTATCAGTCAGGGGACTTACTGAAATAAGTGATTTTTAAATCACTTATTTGGGTAGCAAATTTGAGGTTTTGTCACAAATTGGGATTTTGTAGTTTTTTCAAAATTTTAAACACATAGGTTTAAATAATACCTTTTAATTAGTAAAATTAAAAAAAAATGAACTTTTTGCTTCTTTTAAGTAGCAAGTTTTATGCCTTTGATGCTATCATTTAGCTGAAAATTCAATTTTAATTGAAAAAATGCTGTAATAATGGCTTTACATAATGAACTGATACTTTCTTAAAAGATTTTTCCCAGCAGTGGGAGTATTTTTCCTGTGATGTTCAAGGTTTCATCTTTCAGATTATGTAATAAAATTCTACTGTTCGCGATAAAAATTTCACTGTTCGGGGGTGTTGAAATTAGTGGGGGTTATTAAAAGAATGATACTTAAAGAAGTGATTTTTGGGAAGGAAATTGATGTTTGATACTTAAACAAGTGATTTTTATGTCATTATCCTAGATTCAGTACAAGGTCATCACCTGAAATGACCTGGTCATCCTAGACAACACAGATGTTGGTTCTGATAAGTTTAGCAACATAATTAGTACCTGGATCATTAGTATTCTATATTTAAAGCTACAATAAAATTAAATCACTTCTTCTAGTGATTAATTTGTACTACTTAAATAGGTGATTATTAAAGAAAGACAACTCTAACTTCCAACCTTTAGGGAAATAATGTTACTTGAATCAGTGATTTAGAAAATCACTTATTTAAGTAAGTCCCCTGACTGTTTATAGCTCATTCAAAAAAACAATTTTAAATCAGTGTATTACAAAATTTGAACAACAGACCAATTTCACCAAAAAAAAATCAAAAATTCTTGTACATTTTTGTAAGCCATTAATATTATGATATTATAACTTGGTATCAGTTTTAATGTAAGATGTTTTGTCAAACATTTGTGAAAAGAGCCAGACTCACACTCACAGTTAAAAAAGTGCAGTGTTGATGAACATGATGAACAGTACATGTACAAATGTATACATGTATATGCATACAATGTACATGGGTAAAAAATCATGTACGCTGCCAATACCCTAGTAATTTTGGATGCATTCAACCTGTCAATCATATCTGTATCGTGTGCACAATGAGCTTTAAGCATGTATTGGGCGTAGCTTAGTGTATATTGGGCATTCAAGTAATGTTTGTTGACGCATATCTGGCATGTATGTTACTTAGATGGAATGACGCTACGTATGAAAAAAAACCTCTTGAAGGTATTTGAGACGCGTCCCTGTCTGATTTGGAAGTTCTATTATGGGGTATTTGTTACAAACATACCTGCATACGTCTTTGATAAAGAAGAATGGTCTTGAAGCGTATACAATGGCCCAAAACAAGCTCAAACTTATCTGTAGCGTTTTCAACGCGCTTGTAGCGTTTGTATTATGTACCTGTAGCGTTCAGGTATACATTTGTACACTAGACACACGTTTGATCTGGATGAAATTTTTTATGCTGTTGCGCATAAAAATTTCCTCGAGTTTGTAGTGTTCACCAAGCGCATATCTTTGTATTTGGACGTACCTGTACATGTATTACAAACTCATGCAATGCGTGTTTAAAGATTGCTTAGTGTACCCCTGTTGTGCAATAACGTAAACCATCTTTGTCAATTTTCTCTGTACCTTTGGTGCACACCAGTCTATACATGTACGCTAATGTGTGACACCGGCATTAGATCTACATGTATTTTCTAAACAAGGCAAGGGCTACATGTATGTACAATGTACATGTTTGTAATTTGAATTTATACTTTCGTTTACATATATTATTCATGTTATTGAAAATGATGACTATGCACTTTATCGATCAGCTCCAAGGCATTTCAGCACCCTGTCCTGAAAGAAGCTGTATTTGCTCTATACTCAAAGGCAAATTTTATTATCTAGCAAATACATTTAGACTATACCACTATCTGACTATATTGAGCATTGTACATGTTGTAAAATTTGTTGAGAGTGATACAATATTTACTCACTCAGGCCAGTTAAAGTTTTAAATATTTAAAATTTAACTGTCAAGAGTGGATAAATATCATATTCAAGATTTGGTGGTGGAATCTGGTTCTCTAATGATTTTTGAAAATATGAAGCATATGAAGATTCAATCCTTATTTTGAATCATCTGCAAAAATATGTAACAGGCTATTATTTCTACTTGGAATTATTTTTAATTATGGAATTTTCATAATTTCTTGTTCTTGAATATTTTTAATAAGTTCCATTTTTATTCTGTATTTTAATGTTCTGCGCAACACACAACTCTATATACAATGTATAACATATATTACATTTTCGATAGGAAGATATTACATTTTCGATAGCTACATTGTATACGTACAATTCAAAGGATGAACATAATGTACATGTACTGTGCTGCGCATTACACTATCTATATAAAAACATTGTATGGAAAGCTTATGCACTGCTCAAAACACTCTAATACAGATCTAGAATAAACATGGAATTTATTAAAATTTAAGCACAAAAAATTGTGCAAATTCCATAATTTAAAAAAATTCCAAGTTGAAATAATAGCCTGTTATGTGTTCTTTCCATGTGAAGACCTTTCTTCCTGACGTCACAATATTAAGCATATTCAGAGAAAAGCTAGAAAATTTATTCGACCTTCTAATTGAATTTTGACCGATGAAAAACTCAGAGATCAAACTCAACACTTAATTGAAAAATAATAATCAACAGGTCTGGAAAAGGAAAAATCATGTAAGAATTAGAGAAAATGTATAAGAATCTAGGAAGAATAAATAAGACAATAAATTACCAATTCTTGTGTTTTTTGCATTCTCCTGTTTTTAATTGACCATTTTGACAGACAATGATAGAGATGAAACAATGATCTTACTGATCAATTACTAAAATCTATTAAGATTATGATAATAGAATATTCTTCTGTAAAAAAGCTGAATATTTTCTTTTTCAAATCAATGCATGCCATTGGAATAAGGAAACTAAGTCCTGAGTGAGATTATTTTTAAAACTTGATAAGAAATGATGATGAAACTGAACTCAGCTGATATAATCTTAATGCATCTGTGTACTGACCAATAAAAAAAAATTAGGAGTAGGCTTCGTGAACTAACTCAAATGACAACCCTAAACAATGCAACATTTGCATGCAATTTGGGTATGAGAAATTCCCCACTCTGATATCCATTTCTACCCTATATCCATGCATTAGTTCATATTTATATACTTACTTTTCTAATGTTTCATGCATTGCTGAAAAACTATTTTCATGGATATTTAAATTTCATTTCATGGTTAAAAATTTCTGCACACAAGCATACAGAAAAGACAATTTTTTTGTTGAAAATTCAAATGTATAAATCCTTTGTTGACTTGTGACCCACCAAATCCCCCCATAAATTGGTATCCCAGGAAAAATAGTGAATCAACAGTCATAACAGTCAGGCATGATTATTTTGAAGTACTGTAGTAAAATTCTTAAATAAAAAGAAGACCCCCACTGTCATGACAGAGAACAAGATTTTGTCATGAAGGAGAACAAGATTTTGTCATGAGGGAGAACAAGATTTTGTCATGACAGAGAACAAGATTTTGTCATGAAGGAGAACAAGATTTTGTCATGAGGGAGAACAAGATTTTGCCATGACAGAGAACAAGATTTTGTCATGAAGGAGAACAAGATTTTGTCATGACAGAGAACAAGATTTTGTCATGACAGAGAACAAGATTTTGTCATGACAGAGAACAAGATTTTGTCATGACAGAGAACAAGATTTTGTCATGACAGAGAACAAGATTTTGTCATGAAGGAGAACAAGATTTTGTCATGACAGAGAACAAGATTTTGTCATGACAGAGAACAAGATTTTGTCATGAAGGAGAACAAGATTTTGTCATGAAGGAGAACAAGATTTTGTCATGACAGAGAACAAGATTTTGTCATGAGGGAGAACAAGATTTTGTCATGAGGGAGAACAAGATTTTGTCATGAAGGAGAACAAGATTTTGTCATGAGGGAGAACAAGATTTTGTCATGAGGGAGAACAAGATTTTGTCATGAAGGAGAACAAGATTTTGTCATGAGGGAGAACAAGATTTTGCCATGACAGAGAACAAGATTTTGTCATGAAGGAGAACAAGATTTTGTCATGAGGGAGAACAAGATTTTGCCATGACAGAGAACAAGATTTTGTCATGAAGGAGAACAAGATTTTGTCATGACAGAGAACAAGATTTTGTCATGACAGAGAACAAGATTTTGTCATGACAGAGAACAAGATTTTGTCATGACAGAGAACAAGATTTTGTCATGACAGAGAACAAGATTTTGTCATGAAGGAGAACAAGATTTTGTCATGACAGAGAACGAGATTTTGTCATGAAGGAGAACAAGATTTTGTCATGAAGGAGAACAAGATTTTGTCATGACAGAGAACAAGATTTTGTCATGAGGGAGAACAAGATTTTGTCATGAGGGAGAACAAGATTTTGTCATGAAGGAGAACAAGATTTTGTCATGAGGGAGAACAAGATTTTGTCATGAGGGAGAACAAGATTTTGTCATGAAGGAGAACAAGATTTTGTCATGAGGGAGAACAAGATTTTGTCATGAAGGAGAACAAGATTTTGTCATGAGGGAGAACAAGATTTTGTCATGAGGAGAACAAGATTTTGTCATGACAGAGAACAAGATTTTGTCATGAAGGAGAACAAGATTTTGTCATGAGGGAGAACAAGATTTTGTCATGAGGGAGAACAAGATTTTGTCATGAGGGAGAACAAGATTTTCTCACTTGTTGAGGAAATAACAGAAAGTTTTGTCATCCACTATAAGGGTTTAATTACATCCTCTTCCTTTAATAATGGAAATTACATGTAGTGTTCTGATTTGTAATGCAATCACAACACATCTCCTTATTTTGATATTAAAAGGAAACAAAGTAAAGGTTTTCCTTTTTATTCAAATCAAAATGGGAAAATAAATACTGAACTGTTTAAACCAAGTTTAAAAAATTAGACAAACACAAACAAAGAATTATATATGTTGAAAGTAAGCTATAAGCAGTCACACATGTTATGCATGTAGAATATTTTCTTTCATGTGTTATCCGTATGTCCATCATACTAATAAATCTAGTTAGGTATACATGTTCTTTAAATGTGAAGGATAAACTCTCTCATGTGTAACATGCTGTAGGAGTACAAAATCTTTAGGCTATGTCACAAAATATTCATAAAATTAGTAGTAAAATTTCAAACACCCACATAGGGGATGATACAATGTACTTGTATAAGTACAACATATGAATAATACTAGGAATTAAATGTGAAATAATGTCAACATAATTTAAATGCCACAGACAGTATATATTAGCATTTTTATCATTGTGATCAATGTGGTGAATTTTAAACCCATGATTGATCGAATTTTATTGATAGCAATATATCAATGTTTTGTCCTTGGTGGTTCTTTATACATGTAATTGCTTTCTTCGACAAAAGAAGTGCATGAATATTTTATTCAGGTCATACGTATACCCTCTCTTTTGTGTTACAACTGACACAATTTTTGATAATGAAATAAAAAGTAGGAAACAAATGTAGAACGGTTCTGAACCCTAGTTTACAGACATTTAATGTACATATTTTATACCTGTAGACATGTTCAGATGACATAGATTTTATACAAATGTATATATAACATGTATAACTACAAACAATTAATATTGATTTTACATAGCATAATTAATTTTAATTTTCTATTTGTACATGTTGTAAACCACTTTCAATAATTGATTGATGCTTGAGTATATAAATAGGTATCAGGCTGTCTGTGGGTGATGACCAACTTCTTTCTCACAAAATTAATCATGATATATATACAACATGATGTTTACAAACAGGGTCAAGGATTAAACTTTTCTATAATAGTATAAGATAACACTATATATTTCATTTAAGACTTGTTTATATAAATTGTAATTATAATCATGATAGTTACAATCCACAGATGATGTATAAATCTGCCTTTGCAGCTGGGTGCTCTGGAATTGGGTACATGATGTGCAGATATTGTTTTTGTCAATTTTTGCTCAAAATATTAAATGTTCTATGCTTAAAGTATCTATCAATTTTGGGAATGTACATGAATCACCTAGATTTAAGTAATTTTACCATCTCTGATCGATTCAAACCCTTATTTTACTACATTTGTACATCCATATTGATTTTTATGCCCCACCTATGATAGTAAAGGGGCATTATGTTTTCTGGTCTGTGCGTCCGTTCGTCTGTCTGTCCCGCTTCAGGTTAAAGTTTTTGGTCAAGGTAGTTTTTGATGAAGCTGAAGTCCAATCAACTTGAAACTTAGTACACATGTTCCATATGATGTGATCCTTTTAATTTTAAAGCCAAATTAAACTTTTGACCCCAATTTCACGGTCCACTGAACATAGAAAATGAAAGTTCGAGTTTCAGGTTAAAGTTTTTGGTGAAGGTAGTTTTTGATGAAGTTGAAGTCCAATCAACTTGAAACTTAGTACACATGTTCCCTATGATATGATCTTTCTAATTTAAATGCCTAATTATATTTTTTACCCATTTTCACGGTCCATTGAACATGGAAAATGATAGTGTGAGTGGGGCATCCGTGTACTTTGGACACATTCATGTTTTTATGTCCCACCTACGATAGTAGAGGGGCATTATGTTTTCTGGTCTGTGCGTCCGTTCGTCTGTCCGTTTGTTCGTCGTACCGTCCCGCTTTAGGTTAAAGTTTTTGGTCAAGGTAGTTTTTGATGAAGCTGAAGTCCAATCAACTTGAAACTTAGTACACATGTTCCTTATGATATGATCTTTCTAATTTTAAAGCCAAATTAAATTTTTGACCCCAATTTCACGGTCCACTGAACATAGAAAATGAAAGTTCGAGTTTCAGGTTAAAGTTTTTGGTCAAGGTAGTTTTTGATGAAGTTGAAGTCCAATCAAGTTGAAACTTAGTACACATGTTCCCTATAGCTATGATATGATCTTTCTAATTTAAATGCCTAATTATATTTTTTACCCATTTTCACAGTCCATTGAACATGGAAAATGATAGTGTGAGTGGGGCATCCGTGTACTTTGGACACATTCTTGTTTTTTATAAATAAGGTTGTATCAGAGTTAATAAATTCAATGAAAACTACATATGTAGGTGAGACATGCACATAAGTGATAGATACATACATGTACACACATGCATGGTTGCTGCTACATTTTTGTACTTTACATGAAAATATTGGTCATTAGATGGGCTGTGGTAGAGATTTCTCTGTTTGATCCTGAAATGCAGCGTTTACTAATAATTGATCCTGAATTGTGCTAGATAGATTGCTATAGCTAAAGGGGTTCCCTATCTTGCTAATGTGGAGTTTTTACTGAATTTGGTACATATCATTTAAATTAATACATTAGTTTAAGCATATTTATTTAGAGTGGATTGGGAAACAAGTTTTGCAACTTATATTAATCCCTTTCCACTTTGCAGGTGCGAGTGCTGCCTTGTAGCGGCATTAGCCTACTCTTTTTCGAAATCTACAAGGGTGTCTTTTAACGTGCAAGAGATATGGCTCTCTCTTAACAATACATTAATCATATATATATATGCATCGAAAAGGAATGGGCTGGATCGTAACCCTTAAATGTACATTGTAGCTTCATGACGGAGGGGAACTTCCCCTAAACCCCTTAATCCACCTCTGGTATACTGTAAATTCAGAAATTGTTACAATTTTCAAATATTTTGTAAGAATTAGACAGAATTCTTCTCAAATTTTTGAAAAATTAAAATCGCATTTAAGTCTAAATTGACAAAACCGCAATAATAAATGCACACAATAATTTCTCAATTTACAGTATATTATGAAGTGATTTCAACAGTTCCCCAAAAAATAGAAAATTTCAAACAAAAACAACAATAGGAAACAACATTGATTAGGCCAAAGACTCTCATGACTCTAAGGTGATATTGACTTCTCAAATACTGTAGAGTATACATGTATGTATGTTTAGTTAGAAACAATGTGTTTACTTAAAATTGAATGTTTTATAAATTTATGTTATCATAGTTGTAAAAGTTAGAAATAATCTAATTGCATGTGTTGTTTTTTTTCCAGTTTGATTTCCCCCTTCCATTAATAGTTGCATTTTTTTGGGCAACAGTTTGTGGACTGAGTCGAATTTATTTGGGAATGCATTCAGTTTTGGTAAGTTTCTGGTCAAATAATAAGTAATAAAATAAGTAGATGTGGTATGATTGTCAATGAGACAACTATCCACCAAAGTTAAAATGAAGTGGATGTAAGCAATTAAAGGCAACTGTATGACCTTCAACAATATTAAGAAAAAATCCGATATGGTATAGTTGCCTATACAATACAATACAATATTTTTATTTTCCAAATTAAAGGGCCCATTAAGAGCATAACATTAATTATAAAAGGCCGTGACAGAAAAAAAGGACAAGTCAACATGTTCAACTGATGAGAAAACTAATTTTATGAAAAACAAATATGATGGACCTAAACCAATGACAACAGCTGAACTACAGGCTCCCATGACTTTGGCACATAAAGAATTTTGCAGGGATATAAACATGATTTTGAGTAGTCAACCCTCCCCTTTCATCATTATTTGTGTTAGGAATCCCAAATAATTAGACAGCAATAATTAATAATAATGGTGTAATTTTTTATAAGTTTAAAATGAAGAATAAAGTAACATACTTTCCCTTATGAATAAAAGAAAGAGTTGGGAAATCGCCAGTGAGAGAGCATAAAGTACCTGTGCATACATGTATCATATGCAGCTTCTATACATACTCTGTCACAGTGTTTGTGAGTTCCAACCCTGAACATGGCAGGTGGGAATGACTCCAAACTAGATAGAGTAGTTTTCTAGCCTAGGGTTACTTTTTCTCTCCTTGCACTCTGGCTTCCTCCATCAATAAGAAACCACCAAATTTTCAAAAGTAGTGTAAAACACCAATAAGGAAATGTGGTATTATTTTCATTGAGACATGCAAACACATGTCTGTTTTGGTTTGTTGGTGTTGTTTAGTTACTGCCTTATGACACCTTACATCATATAGTTTGCCTTATAACTGTAATAGGATACATGTGAAAGCATAAGAATATAGTATGCCAATGTAGATTTAGGACCCTAGTTGTGTGTGGCGTTTTATACATGTATGAAATGATTAGTGTTTGTTTGTGAGAGGCTTTAATAATTAACATAATTTTTATACGACCACAAAATTTGAAAATTTTTTGGTCGTATATTGGTGTGACGTTGGCATCGTCGTCTGCGTCGTCGTCGTCAGAATACTTTTAGTTTTCGCACTATAACTTTAGTAAAAGTGAATAGAAATCTATGAAATTTTAACACAAGGTTTATGACCATAAAAGGAAGGTTGGGATTTATTTTGGGAGTTTTGGTCCAAACATTTTAGGAATAAGGGGCCAAAAAGGGCCCAAATAAGCATTTTCTTGGTTTTCGCACTATAACTTTAGTTTAAGTAAATAGAAATCTATGAAATTTTGACACAAGGTGTATGACCACAAAAGGAAGGTTGGGATTGATTTTGGGAGTTTTGGTTCTAACAGGGAATTAGGGGCCAAAAAAAGGGCCCAAATAAGCATTATTCTTGGTTTTTGCACAATAACTTTAGTTTAAGTAAATAGAAATCAATGAAATTTAAACACAAGGTTTATGACCACTAAAGGAAGGTTAGTATTGATTTTGGAAGTTGAGGTCCAAACAATTTAGGAATTAGGGGCCAAAAAGGGGCCCAAATAAGCATTTTTCTTGGTTTTCACACCATAACTTTGGTATAAGTATATAGAAATTTATGAAATTTAAACACAAGGCTTATGACCATAAAAGGAAGGTTTGGATAGATTTTGGGAGTTTTGGCCCAAGGAATTAGGGGCCAAAAGGGTCCAAAATTAAACTTTGTTTGATTTCATCAAAAATTGAATAATTGGGGTTCTTTGATATGCCGAATCTAACTGTGTATGTAGATTCTTAATTTTTGGTCCCGTTTTCAAATTGGTCTACATTTAAGTCCAAAAGGTCCAAAATTAAACTTAGTTTGATTTTAACAAAAATTGAATCCTTGGGGTTCTTTGATATGCTGAATCTAAAAATGTACTTAGATTTTTGATTATTGGCCCAGTTTTTAAGTTGGTCAAAGTCGGGGTCCAAAATTAAACTTTGTTTGATTTCATCAAAAATTGAATAATTGGGGTTCTTTGATATGCCAAATCTAACTGTGTATGTAGATCTTAATTTTTGGTCCCGTTTTCAAATTGGTCTACATTAAAGTCCAAAAGGTCCAAAATTAAACTTAGTTTGATTTTAACAAAAAATGAATTCTTGGTCTTCTTTGATAGGGGGGGTAAATTTTTCTCATTTCAGATTTCATAAATAAAAAGAAAATTTCTTTAAACATTTTTTGAGAGGCTTAATATTCAACAGCATAGTGAATTGCTCGAAGGCAAAACAAAAATTTTAAGTTCATAAGACCACATTCATTCTGTGTCAGAAACCTATGCTGTGTAAACAATTTAATCACAATCCAAATTTAGAGCTGAATCCAGCTTGAATGTTGTGTCCATACTTGCCCCAACCGTTCAGGGTTCAACCTCTGCGGTCGTATAAAGCTGCGCCCTGTGGAGCATCTGGTTGAACAAGTAAACAGATAAAGGAAGATGTGGTGTGAGTGCCAATGAGACAACTCTCCATCCAAATAACAATTTAAAAAAGTAAACCATTATAGGTCAATGTACGGCCTTCAACACGGAGCCTTGGCTCACACCGAACAACAAGCTATAAAGTGACCCAAAATTAATAGTGTAAAACCATTCAAACGGGAAAACCAACGGTCTAATCTATATAAAAAAACGAGAAACGAGAAACACTTATGAACCACATCAACAAACGACAACTACTGTACATTAGATTCCTGACTTAGGACAGGTGCAAAGATTTGCAGCGGGATTAAACGTTTTAATGGTACCAAACCTTCTCCCTTTTTCTGAAACAATAGCATAACATCACAACATAGAAAAACACACGATAAAATATCAATTGGCAGGCTTACCTCAATCAAAAAACGTAAATTAATACACTATGAATGAATTAATTTGATCTGTGATATCTGAATGCAAATGCACAGTTAATAAAATATTAGGGACAAACATTCAAGGCCAAAAAGCAAACAAACAAGTCAAAAAAAAGCCATGGCAAGTCACCACTGCGAAATATTTAACCCTTCGAAGTTATCCCTTTTGAAAAAAAACCAGTTTTAATAATACAGGTTAATCTTGAAGTTTATACAAATGTAGTAAGAGAGAATTAGAAGATATTCCAAATAATCAAAGCTGGTATTAATAGAAAATATGCCTAGAATTTTTCTCTACAATTATACACAATTGCCATACCATTGACTTTTGACTATTTATAAGTCTGTAAACATTTGTATTTGTTTTCAGGATGTCATTGTTGGAGCAGCCATTGGAATAATCCTGATCCCACTCATGTTACCATATGTAGAAGCCCTGGATAATTTCCAGGTTACCAGCATGTATAGCCCTCTGGTTGTGGTGGGAGGAGAAATATTTTTATTGTACATATACCCAAATGCAACAATTTGGAACACAGCCAAGGGGGATACGGCTACAGTGGTCGGCATCGGAGCAGGTATAGCAGTTGCCACATGGTTGAACTATCAGTTAGGTTTTATGATCCCGTCGGAGGTGGCTAAACCATATCATATACCATCACTATTTACATTAATATCAATGATACCTTTAGCTGAAGTTAGACATTTAATAGGTATTCTAGTTCTAGTCATTACAAGGGCTGTTGCCAAGCCAGTCACTCACAAACTATTCTGTCTATATTATAATGTAGATAGCAAAGACGAAGAAACACAGAGAAAAATAGGCATGGAAAAACCACAAAAGTTTGCTGCCTACTTCTGTGTGGGTTTCGCCGCTATATTTATAGTCCCTAATCTGTTGCGGCCTTTGGGATTAATGAGAATGTCATTTTATACAGAAATGTAAATGTGTATTGAAACAGTGCAATCAATTAGTTTGCGTTTTTATTTTTTACCTGTAGACTTAGCTGTTTATATATTTGCATTAATTTGTTAATGTTTTATAATTATTCCAGCGCCCTGATATTAATGCATGATAAATGTTGGACTACTGTGACAACCCTTATAGGAATGAACTATGGATTCATTTATTTGGGGATTCAGGAAAATTTACAATTGTGGCTAAAAGTAAATTAATTTAGTGGTTCACCTTTATCATGTTTACAAGCAAAATCCATAAAAAGAGGCATCTGATGATAAATAATGAATCCACATTATAAATTGTTTATCTTTACCTGGGAAATCCACTAACAATTGATATCCCCTGAAAAGAATGCACATTGTACAAATGTTGTATTAGACGTAATGGCTAGCACCATTTGATACTTATATTATACCCTGACAGAAGGGTTTTATATTGAAATTTGTTAAAGAAATTTTACCTCATCTGCACCAGTTGTGGTTCAAAGTCCATTTAATTTAGAATAGCGATGATAAAGGCAATAATCAGACTTGAGGTACAATTTTTCAGATAATCTCTGAAATTTTTTTGGAGAACCAATATAAAGTGGATTGATATGATTGAAGAAAATTTTCTTTGATGTCCTGGTTTTGCAAATATAGCCTTAAAAAAATTGTGTACGTCCTTTATCAATTAAATTCATGGTTCGCCTTAACCCTCCATTTCTGTGAAAATAGGGTATCATAGGAATAATATTGAATCCTCAGAACAAGGAGCAGTAACTTAAATCGTGATTTTATCATTTTGAAAAATTTTGGAGGAGCTAAAAGGGAGTTGAAAACACTCAAATGCTGCATGCCAAAGGCCAGTATAATCATGTCATGTTTTAATAGGATTTATGAATAGTAAATTTAAATTCATTTTAATTCATCAGATCAAGGATTTCATCACAAAGTAGCTGTTAATGATTGTACATTATTGTATATATTCAACACAGTACACACAAGTGTAGTAGAGCATTGAACATATTTTACATAGATAAAGACCATTTTAGAATATATGATAATGGGATACTTTGTATAATTATAAGTAATTTTTCAAACATGAAAAAGTACTGTAATGAAATAAAACAATTAAAAATAAATTGAAATCCCAAATTCAAAGTTCCAGTTAAGAAATTTATGTTTAACGATTACAACATGAAAGTGCTAACATAAAAGTCTTCTTAGTTAAACAGAAAAAGATAATTTTCCTGGTAATACTCGACAAGTTCATGGTTACCTGGCTGTACAATGAATTGGAACAGTTATGTGATATTAATCAATTTAAAATGATCTGGTTTAAAGACCCTCCAAAAGTACTACCTGAACCTTGAGTTTTGATTATTACAAAAACTTTTAAATTTCTTCCTGTTATTTAATAAACTTATATATAAGACAGTTGAGTAATTTCTTTGTAAAGGTAACGTCCTTTCAATGAATACTTCCTTTGAATGCTAAGTAGCTTGATTTGATAATTTTTTCAACGATATATACATGTACAAAACTGTCATAAATACTATGAAAATTTTATAATAAAATCATAAATAAATATACACATGTATCAAACTGTAATATACTGTGATAATTTTTAAGTTTAAATTCATGAAGAACTATATATCTAGATACTGGTATAAAATTGTCAAAAATTAATAAAATCTGGAGTAAGGTGCTGGTTATTCAAAAATTCGATTATTTTGTGAACCATTTTTATACTACGTTCCTTCTGTTCTGATAGCAATTGATATTTCACACTGTCCATTTTCTAGATGTGTCAATTGTTGACTTAGATTTTGTTCAATAAATGTGATATAATGTTTTTCATTTGTGTATTATATACATGTACATTTGTACCATGACCTCATGAACTTGATCACATGCTTAATCCTGAAAAAAATGAAGAACTGCATAACATTTATAAGTTATTTTTTATGTTGCTTGTACTTATAAGGTCATATTTAACACAAAACACATTTAATTAGATATTAAAATATATTTTCCTCAAGTAACTGTAAGATGTATTTTGCATTTTTTTAAGTCTGGTTGCTGTCTAATACAATGTAGATATATAATTAACTATACAACTCATTTACTTGGCACAATGGTGCCATTATATGTATTTGAATATCATGCATTTGTCATGCTTTAATCATAATATCAGGTAAAATTGCTATAAGCACACCCTTCAAAATTAAATCGATCATTCTGTTTTCAAATTAAAAAAAAATTATATTGAATATCTCTGTCATAAAAGTTAATGTCACCTTGGATTTTAAATTGGTTTTATGCACCCAATGTACTAATAAAAAGTTACAACAGGTGAGGTACTATGGGCTGACTTTAGTAACCCAGATTTGTTATCAAAACTGTTATAAACTTTGCACATGGTGTCATTACTTAACTTATTGAACTTTGAACCTTTGTTTTGCTATGATCAGGTGATATTCAACACAGGTATTTCCCTCACCTTTGACCTTTAGGTTATATAACATGACATGATATTTTTCTGTTTTATATTGTTATATATAATAGAAAGTAGGTCTATTGGAAACTTTGGGAATCTGATTTAAACAATTTTGATTTGATTATTGTAAAAATTCATTCATAAGTACATTTAATAAAACCTATCAGAGAAATGTTTTGTATGTCCATAATTCCTAGATCATGTAGATATTCATTAAATAATTATGCAGTTATGATCTTCCGGTGATTATTCCTATAGATATGCATGTGTACATAAAAATTAGGACCATATATTTTTGTCTGATAGATAAGTGTCATGAAACATGGACAAAAGATTGTATTCGACCAATTTGTTCTTGATAAAGAAGAGCCAGTGTAATAATAAAAGTTGTATGGTCAAATTAGACTTGTATCTTTTATGTAACATATAAGCTCCTTATAGAGATTTTATGTATTAATGAGGTCAGGTGATAAATGGACAAAAGATTATATTTGACTAATTATTTACTGAGAAATAAGAGCTAGTAGACGGACTTAGATGTATCTTTTCTGTAAGAATTAAGCTTCTTATAGAGATTGTGTTTTGAGGCCATGTGAAATTAGTTCCTTGATTTTTTTCTAACTCATCAATGATGTAAAATTTTAAAATAAGAACAATTTTTTTTTCAAGCATAAAAGTGAATAATTGATGAATACACATTACTTTTTTTGGGGACGCCTGTTTGCGTTGAAGGATAAGTTTCTCATAAATGATTTTAAAGAAGAGGTTATAATGAACAAGTAGTGAACTGGAATTTTATTTTAAAAAGGTATTGTTCCATGAAATTATACATGCATATATATATATATATGGATTTGAGGCATTATTGAACATGTTGAATGAAATGTAAAAAGACCTCTCCCAATTTTTAATTCTTTGAAATAACTTTCACTTGAGAACAAATAACAGACATGAACTATTAAAACATATACATATATTATAGAATATATTGATGTAAAGTCTTTCAGTCAGCAGATACTCATGATAAATTCAGCTTTAATAATTTTTGCTTTGAACCATGTCTTATTTATGGATTTCCATTTTTACATGTTTATTTTGCTATACAAAATGTAAATATATGAAGACTTAAGAGGGGAATGTTTCAGTTTCAGCAAGTATACATTCAAATGTTTGATCGATAAATAGTTTAACAAGATGGCTGCCACCAAGGTTAAAGGAGGCC
>CM034350.1:114031823-114066194 GCA_019925275.1 Mytilus edulis | reverse complement strand
TTCATTTTCAATAAAAAATAAAATCTGACATCAATCTTTGGCCATTGGTTAACTTGTACATAATTAACTTTGATCAGATCTGTATGTATTTTTCATGATTATATAAATGTGAACTAACACTCAAATTATTCTTAACACATATGTATATGACATAGATATAGGAAGATCTGGTGTGAGTGCCAATGAGACAACTCTCCATCCAAATAACAATTTAAAAAAAGTAAACCATTATAGGTCAATGTACAGCCTTCAACACGGAGCCTTGGCTCACACCGAAAATGACAAGCTATAAAGGGCCCCAAAATTACTAGTGTAAAACCATGACATACACATTTCATACATAGAATAACTTTTTATATAAATAAGGCCGTTAGTTTTCTCGTTTGAATTGTTTAACATTGTCTTATCGGGACCTTTTATAGCTGACTATGCGGTATGGACTTTGCTCATTGTTGAAGGCCGTACGGTGACCTATAGTTGTTAATGTCTGTGTCATTTTGGTCTCTTGTGGACAGTTGTCTCATTGGCGTTCATACCACATCTTCTTTTTTATATTTACCTTGTACAATTTTTGAGAGACTAAACATCATCAAATAAACAATAAATTACCTGATCAGAATCAGAATCTGTGTCTCTTTCAGCTTCCTGATCTGGTTCCAGCTGTGTGCTATCACTTTTAACCAGAGCATCAACTGGATTCTCTAATCCTAATGCTTTCTCTGCTGTAACTTCAGGTATAACAGATTTATCAGAGGAACCAGTTGCAGAGTTGTCAGCAGAACTCAATGAATTAGGATTAAACTGACCAGACCTATTAGCAATCATTAAACGACGGAAACTCTCTCTCCGTACCACAACCTCTTTAGACGTAGAAGGAGGAGGTGCTTTGTTAGGGGCCACATATTTTATTTGGATGGGTGTGTCCTCGGCAGGTTTATTATGAGCATCTTCTATTTCACTGTCCGTCTCCTTCACATGAAATGTTGTTTCTGAATACTCACTAGAAGTGTCATCTGTTTCCACATGACTGATTATTATCGGAGGTGGATTGGTAATCGGTTCACTTGATGGATTTATTTCTTCCACATTCTCTGTAGGAAAGTCATGATCTCTGACCTCTTCAATAGATTCTGCATCAGGGGGAGGTAATCCCATATTTTTGCGAGAAATAAGATCGGGACTATCACTAACATTAGTTCTAATTGTCTGAACTGCCAGATCTGGTGTACTACTACTTGTCCTGGGATATGGGGGTGGGGGTTTATATTGAAAAGGTAAAGGGTCATGGAATATATTTTCTGTAGGATATTCCTGTGGAAGTCCCGTAAGTTCTGGAGAACTGTATGTGGGCTGTATTATAAGATTACTAGTTCGTTCTCTATATTGCATGTAATTCTGTTTTTCCTCTTGAAACACATTTGCATATAATGTATTATTGTTGTAGTTGTGTATTGTCTCACTATTTACATAATCACTTTCTTGTCGACTATAATTAGAAACGTCAGACCCAATGTCAGGGTGACTGTACGTTATATTTTCCTGAGGGGCAGAATACATATGTGAGTTAGATATATTTCCTTTCTGTTGTTGCACGCGATGTCTCATGACTTGATCATAACTAGGACTTGGCCTATAAGCTGGTAACATTGCCTGTCGTGGATCAGGCTGTGTGGGACTGTTCTGAGATTCTGCACTATTGTATTTACGGCTACCTGTCTCTAAACTTTGCTGTGATTGTCTGAAAAAATCCTCTGCTGATGTCGTTGTTGATTGGGACAATTCTGTAAAAAAAATAATGAGCATTTTTGAAGCCTTTAATATGCCAAAGTATAACCTGAATTATTTACTAATCGATTTGCTACTAAATGTCTAGCAGAAAATATAACATACATGTTCAGGACAAAAATAAAACATATTTTATATCCTGAAATGTTTCTGATTGACAGGCTGAAGTTCTGTTTAATACATATTATTATGCACCATTGTTAGTAACATTCATTTTGATTTGATAAAATTACCAATTTTCATGACATCAATTCGCAATGCTATGAAAATGTACGCGGCAGCACAGACAACGTATGACAGATTTAAATGAATTATTTGATGTTTGTTTTCTGTTATTTTTATTAGAATGCCAATAACAATATTATGTTTTAAGGCATCAATTGGTGATTTGATGGTCGCAAATACCCATTTACTGTCTCCGCTTACATGTGGTCATTAAACTTAATTTGCCACCATCTAATCATCACTGATATCACCATATGAGCTTAAATACAATAGTTATCTCTTAAAGTCACAGGGTAAAAGTCAGCTTGAAATATGTTACCCTTCTCAGGTAAATTATATCATATTTCATGCAATTAAATTGAGAATTGAAATGGGGAATTTGCCAAAGAGACAACAACCCGACCATTGAAAAAAACAACAGCAGAAGGTCAACAACAGGTCTTCAATATAGCAAGAAATTCCCGCACCCGGAGGCGTCCTTCAGCTGGCCCCTAAACAAATATATACTAATAATATAAACCAACTTTAGCTCTTACTCTAAATGCAGCATGCTTGGCAGAGAAGCCGTGATTAACTATTTAAAAATTTTACCCAATCATGACATTTAGCACTAAAGGCAAGCACGGTGCATATACTGTAAGACCACTGAGTGACTTGCCTAACATTTTTGAATCATATAGCTTTAAGATTCAAAACTTTTTATAAATTGGTGACAAAATTCTTTTTTTCTTTAAAAACTTATACATGTAAACTGTTAAAACATCATTATCATATTACTTTAAAACTGCTCCAGTCCACCCTCTGACAGCTCACTTACCTTGATCAAATCTTTGGTCCTGTGATTGATAAGAAAGCTGTGAATAGGTTAATGAAGTCTGTGATTGGGTCTGCAATGAAAATGTCATATTTTTTCAAACAATATTGAGAAAATTGGTCTAAAATGAGTAAGTAAAATACCTTTGTCCTTTGAGTCATCATAATATCACATTTGTAAGTAACATATTAATTTAACTAACTAAGTCAAACATAGTGAATAAATTAAAACATTTATTTCTTCTCCAATCATTCCTATTTTCTTTAATGATTGTATAAAAAACAAGTGAATCTGTGAGTTACTGCTCACTAATGATACCCCGGCCACTTAAAGATTACAGTAAACAGCAAGTTATTGAGTGATTAATCTGAAAAATGCATGACTTGGTATAGCTGACTTATATAAACCCTGAAACCAAATTTCAGAAATCCTTGTATTGTATTTACTGAACATCATTATCATATTACTTATCATATTAAAAAAATGTGACAAAAATGTTCAACTTGGCTATCATGTGTAGAAGATACTGTGTTTGGTAAAAAGGAAGTGTTGAGTGATGAATCTGAAAACCCATTACACAGTATAGCCAACTTACATAAGCCCTGATACCAAATTTCAGAAATCCTCATGATGTAGTTCCTGATAAAGATGGGACAGACAGACTGACCATTGGACTGAATATTGGACAGTAGGGAATACAGAAATGATGTAAAAAGGCTAATAAGACAACTATTAGTTATCAAACTGTCATCTAACTAAAAGTGTCTGTTTTAATATTCCACTTCAATCAAGGAAAAAGTTTAAAAAATACAGTCAAAGGTTATATATATACTATCAATAATTAATAAAACACAAATCTTACCAGAGGGTCCATTGGAGGTAAATCTCTGAAAAAGATAAAAACAGAATACTAAAATGGGACATAATTTATAATTATGATCACTGAAAAACTGGATGAAATTTTTGAATCTTGACATAAAAAAATCACATTTATATGAAAACTACAATATTTATGTACTACAAGTACACACCCGTGATATCGCTGGTCCAAAACTGAATTAAAGTATACAACTATGCCTAAGCCTTATTTTAGTAATTGGTATTGTCATCTGATAAAGTCATGTCGATTATAAGATACACAGTTTTCTCTGCTTTCAAATCTTTCTGTTTGAACCCGTCGACCTGGAACTTGTCAATTATTGGTAATATTAATTATTTGGAAAACAAAAGGTCCTGGCTATCCAGGAATGGAGTATTTTTTAATCAACATCATTGTCCCATATTAGTTATCTTAGAAAGTCTTGCTGATTGCTGAATAAAACTACAATAGGGAAAAATTTGACAAAGATTTAATTTAGTAGTGTTGGCCCTTTGATTATGACTCGTGTATATAGCAAAATCCTAAATACACCGTTTGGTGGTGCGCCTGTCAAATGCGGAACATACAGATAAGGTAATAGGTGACAGGTGAATATATTATTGGTATCGGTATCGGTTTCGACCTGGAACTTGTTAATTATTGGCAATATTAATTATGTGGAAAACAAAAGGGTCTGGAGTGTGTGTAATTTTTAATCTACACCATTGTCCTATATTAGCTATATATAGAGTTGAATTCTTTGATTTGTCGTTTTTACCCGATGACGGCTGACAAATTGGACCTCGTAATTTTAGTATTATAGATTTATTAAAACAAGAATAATAAAATGTTCCTTATTGAAAAATTCTATTTCCCAAATTTCCTACCTTTGTGCTACATAAACACATTGGTTTTATACATTATATAAAGTATCATAAACCATATTTGATTATTTCCCCTTTTTAAAAATCTTTTATAGTTGACACTTAATTTAATATAGTTTTCAAGTGAATCTCCAAATTTTGTCATTTCCATTTATTTAATCTCCTTTGAAACTAAAAATCAAAAATAAGTTTGAGGGTAACTTTGTGGATAGTGCTAACAGGTTCAAAATCTAGTGCTAAAAAGGATTTTTTAAAAACACTTAGATACATCATATTGATTCAACTTTCTAAGGATCCTATTTGTCAAAAATCAAGTGCTTATAAGATTGAAACAAGAGTGCACACACTGAAATGTCTCACCTTCTTTAGTAATCATTGATATTATGTTCATACTCCTAAATATAAAGCTTTATTACGACTGTCACATAAACTTAACATGAACCATGAAAATTAGGTCAAGGTCAGTTGAACCATATGCCAGGCAGACATGTACAGCTAACAATGCTTCCATACAACAAATACAGTTGACCTATTGCTTATAGTTTAAGAAAAATAGACCAAAACACAAAAACTTAACACTGAGCAATGAACCATGAAAACCAGATCAAGGTCAAATAAAACCTGCACGACTGACATATAGATCATAAAATATTTCCATACACCATATATAGTTGACCTATGACATATAGTATTAGATAAACTGACCAAAACTCAAAAACTTAACTTTGACCACTGAACCATGAAAATGAGGTCAAGGTCAGATGACATCTGCCCGCTAGACATGTACACCTTACAATCATTCCATACAACAAATATAGTAAATCTATTGCATAAAGTATGAGAAAAACAGACCAAAACACAAAAACTTAACTATAACCACTGAACCATGAAAATAAGGTCACGGTCAGATGACACCTGCCAGTTGGACATGTACACCTTACAGTCCTTCCAAACACTGAATATGCTAGACCTATTGCTTATAGTATCTGAGATATGGACTTGACCACCAAAACTTAACCTTGTTCACTGATCCATGAAATGAGGTCGTGGTCAAGTGAAAACTGTCTGACGGGCATGAGGACCTTGCAAGGTACGCACATACTAAATATAGTTATCCTATTACTTACAGTAAGAGAGAATTTAACATTACAAAAAATCTGAACTTTGTTTTCAAGTGGTCACTGAACCATGAAAATGAGGTCAGAACAATGGACATGTGACTGACGGAAACTTCGTAACATGAGGCATCTATATACAAAATATGAAGCATCCATGTCTTTCACCTTCTAAAATATATAGCTTTTAAGAAGTGAGCTAACACCGCCGCCGCCACCGGATCACTATCCCTATGTCAAGCTTTCTGCAACAAAAGTTGCAGGCTCGACAAAAACTATATAAAAATATATATATATATAAATATTGAGATAAACCATGTTTTTCTAACTTTCTTGGGATTTGATGTTATACTATGTAAGCATCTTATTTAATAACCTGATAATAAAACTACTACAAAATTAGATAAATGTAACAATGACATATGAGTGTTAACATTCCCCATGGATATAAATGAATTAAAAATGTTCCTGTTTAATATGGTTCAATTTGTTTGTATCTGACATCACCAAACCTATCTGTTTAGCATTTGCATCGCAATTCAAATATTAATATCTTTTCCTATAAAAATTTAAGATTCAGATTTAACAAGAATGCAAATGTTGAAATGTCTTGTACATTTGATTTATGATAAGTCTTTATGATGAGGATCTATTAAGTCTCACAATTTGAAAATCTCATACCAGGCAAAACAAACATCTATTTTACTTATTACCTCCCATTGAGTTGAAAAATAATATTGGAGAAAACAGTATCAGAAAGAATATACATGGAAGAAATATAAAAGTAGAAATTTGTTATAAACATTATGTAGCAGTTATAAGTAAATTAAGGATTCAATAATATGTATGTAGATTAAAGTAGATGTTAGACTGATAAATCAGAGATATATAAACATGTTTATATGTATGTGAGAGACTCAAGTCTTTTGAAAAAAGGCATTATCATTTTCTTTAGAATAGAGCTACAGAAAGTTGTATTTAAAATGCTGTTGTAAGGATACAGACAAATTAAAATGTAGGTTTCTTTGGAAATAAACACAAAGCTAATAATTTTTGGAAGGGTAAAAGTGTAAGGGTGCAAGTATAGTTTCCTTGAACTAACTTAATAAACCTAAACTTCTTGAATACTGGCCTTGGATTTTTACACAAACATTTTCTATAAAAATTTTACAAGATTTTACCAACATTGAAAAGACTTAGTGACAAATATAATTCCCTTTTATCTTAATTTTATTTTGCTCTGACTTTTCAGATAATAAACTATAAAATAGAAGCTGTCCCTTCATACTGAGTGAAAAAAATAATTTAAAACACAAAAAAAAATATTCTTGTCTATGGTACCTTTTTCTTTTATAAAAAAAATATTCAATGATTACAATCCCCCACCATTTAAAAAACTAAGTGTTGGAATTCTAGTGTTCCTTAGTAAAGGAGATCTTAATACTAGTATGTATATAAAGCCAGATGATGATATAGATGTTAGTCTTGTCACCTGTTGAATCATGCGTGAAATATGCTTACGATATATACATGTTGCTTGTCTCAGGAAATTCATTCAAATCTACAACACTTGAACTACAATCATAAACCATACACAAGCAGTGAATAGGTGTTTTGAAAACTCAGCAAATAATTAATGGAGAAAAAATAATTTTGTTGTTCAATTTTGAAGTAAAATTGTTGTAATTGTAGTTTGTAAGTTGTGTTCAAATCAAAATCAAAATCATTGTTATAATAATAATTTTTTGACAAAAAATAGACTTTCATTATAGGTTGATAATTTTATAATAAAAGCCTATCACAAGCTGATACTTATTTCAAAAATAAATTTGCAAATTTGTGCATTTTATTTAGAATACTTTTTCCTTGATATACAACCACCCTATTTTTTTAATCAATTTCACTTGTTTAAAAGGAGGCTGTATAAAGAGAATATATACCAAATACAAAAATTGCACACAAAAACAAAAACTGAAAAAAATAAGCTGTGAATAGAAGATATTGTTATTACTTGCAAAATAAAAATAAAATACTAGCCATGGACCAGGTTTCAATTTTTGACATTGTGGATTGTAAACACTCAAAAATGTAGATTTTTTAACATAAGCATAGGAACTTTTTCAATAAAATAACAATCTGTATTGAACGTGTTACATTTGCATGTGTTTTTTATTTATTTTTTTTTTAATTTTAATAACATTCATTCATTCTATTCACTCAATTGATGTGTAGTGAAAAAATATTTATTACTTGCAAATGAAGATTGTTTTTAGTGCAAATGCATGTCTCCAATTGAAAATTCAGGTGGGATGAGCTAAAGCCAATCAAAATGTGGGAGGAGCTAAAGCCAACCAAAATATGGGAGGAGCTAAAGCCAATCAAAAATATGGGAGGAGCTAAAGTCAATCAAACTTCTATTACCTTGGTGTTGTTTTATTCATCTTGTAAAACTTTTGTTGCAATAGACCAAATCTTCTAACATATTTTGCTGTATCACTATCTTCCTGTAAAAAGTTGAAGGTAAAAAAAATCTTAGTATTTCTTCCATTCAAATTTGAAAGTACATATATTTCTTTGGGTTCTGTTATCTTGGTAAGGGGTTTCCCTTACATGGTATTTTTCACGGGTTATGTTTCTGTGTGAGTGGTTTGAATTGAGTGTATACATGGGATTTGTATAAGCCTGTTCAATAAAAATGACATTTGTTACAAAGGTTAAAGAAAGTGTTGTAAGTATACTGAAAACCAACTTATTTTCAAGTGATTTATTTTTGTGACTTTAGTGAGTATAAATTGTTGCAAACTTGTAAAACTTGGATCTTTCCTTATAATTCTACATCAGGTTGTTTGAAAATCGTGAAATTCAATCGCCCTGAAATGGACATGAAAGGACTTAACTAGAAATTAAGTATCAGCAAAAATAAGTTGGTTTGCAGTATTCAAGTTGTTTTGCGTTGGCTTTCTCGCCCTCCCCCTTTTTCTACCAGTATCTTTGTATGCTTGATACATATGTGTTTGGAATGATATAACATGTTGACTTGAATACATGTATATGATCTTAATTGTTTTGTTGATTTGTTAAATTATATAAAATTTATGTGATCTTTGTAACAATCGAGCGTCACTGATGAGTCTTTTGTAGACGAAAAGCGTGTCTGACGTATATACTAAATTTAGTCCTGGTATCTATGATGAGTTTATTTACAACCACTGGGTTGATGCCACTGCTGGTAGAGATTTATTTCCCTGAGGGTAGCACAAGCCCCGTAGTCAGCACTTTTTGTGCTAACATGAATTGTCATTGATATGGTTATATTTATAAATTTACTGTTTACAAATTTTTGAATTTTTTAAAATATAAAGGCTTTTCTACCTCAGGCATAGATTACCTTAGCTGTATTTGGCAAAACTTTTAGGAATTTTGGTTCTTTATGCTCTTCAACTTCGTACTTTATTTGGCCTTTTTAACTTTTTTGGATTTGAGCGTCACTGATGAGTCTTTTGTAGACGGAACGTGTGTCGGGCGTATATACTGAATTTAGTCCTGGTATCTATGATGAGTTTATTCACACAACCCATTTTCTTATTTGTTGTTTTAATTTTAGTTAGACCAGAAAATATTCATTTTAGTGCAAATGAAATGAAGTATAAAATAACAAGAATGTGTCCCCAGTACACGGATGCCCCACTCAAATTATCATTTTCCATGTTCAATGGACCGTGAAATTGGGGCCAAAACTCTTTATTTGGCATTAAAATTAAAAAGATCAATCATAAGGATCATGTGCACTAAGTTTCAAGGTGATTGGACTTCAGCTTCAATGAGTTTAAAACTATTATTTTTTCCTTTACTGTCGGTACTTATTATACTAAGATAAGTATCCTATGAATTAACTCTCAATTATATAACACAAATCTAGATAAGAATAATAACATTACCATATGGTACTGAGATGAACTTTTGGATGTGTCTATTTCTAATGTTTTCTTACTCTGGTTTAGACGAGCTATTTCATTCCACCTGAAATAGTAAACAGAATTACTATAATCAAATAATGTAAGAATGATAAAACTTATGTGGAGAAACAGCATTGAGACAGCAACCAGACTTCACAATCAAAGTGCTTGTGAGCACTTAAGGTTTTCATTTAGGTATGTGAACTTAAAATTGTATTTAGCAGTGAATCACATTATATATTTGGAATTGGAGTTATCTTCCTTTGTTTTACTTATTTTTACATCTGACTGCAGATAGATGGAAAACTTCATGGAAATTCTACATGAAATTAACTTTTATGGTAATAGAGACATCCATGGTGGTCTTGTGGTAGTCTGTTTGCCTGGAGTGCTGGAGGTTGTGGGTTTGAACACAGACCATGTTAAATCAAAGACTTTAAAATTAATATTTGCTGCTTTTCAACTCAACATGCAGCATTAAAGAGTAAGAGCAAAGGCTAATCATGATAATATGTCCAGGTAAGATGACATGTCCTCATGCAGAATGTGAACTAGCACATTAAATCATGCAGACTGTGAACTAGCACATTAAATCATGCAGACTGTGAACT
This sequence comes from Mytilus edulis, assembly GCA_019925275.1. Taxonomy (NCBI): domain Eukaryota; kingdom Metazoa; phylum Mollusca; class Bivalvia; order Mytilida; family Mytilidae; genus Mytilus; species Mytilus edulis. The sequence goes on along the minus strand of CM034350.1, from coordinate 114,055,945 downwards.
AGCACATTAAATCATGCAGACTGTGAACTAGCACATTAAATCATGCAGACTGTGAACTAGCACATTAAATCATGCAGACTGTGAACTAGCACATTAAAGTTCCAGCTCAGTGTATAGGTCTAGTACAAAACAAGGTAAATATTCACATTACATTATTAAATATGTTCTCGTCCTGAATCATCATGTGCATGGGCTTTGCTCATTGTTGAAGGCTGTACAGTGACCTTTAGTAGTTGTTAATGCCTGTTTCATTTTTGTCTTTTGTGGATAGTAGTCTCATTGGCAATCATACCACATCTTCTTTTTTATATATTAATTTGCCACTGGAAGTTAAGCAGCTATGCTTCATCAGCAAAGATGGGAGATCTTTTTATAAAACAAATCACTGATAAATAGTAACAATACATCTTTTTCATAAACCAACTTTTGACTCCGGGTTCTACAATTATTCTACAGGTCACCTGCTATTTGGTAGAACATCCTGGTACTTGGTCAATTACAAGCAACCAAAAGAGGTAAAATAAAATATATGATCTGTTCAATTTTGGGGGATGTTTTTAGATGATTAAGTCATGCATAGAAAGAATTTAAACTGTTAACCTTCCCTCAAAATTGTAATGATTAAAATCTTGCTTTCACTTATTTACGTAGCTCTTGCTTGACAGAGTACCAGGATGTCATACCAAATAGAAGGTAACCTGTTGAAAAAATATAAATTCAGGAGTCAAAAGTCAGTAATATGAAAATGGACTATTTATAGGGAATCATACCTGAAAAATACTGTAGCCTCTCCATGGAGATAACGAGCAAACATTCCCTGATAAAATGTTCCTAGATAAAGTTCTCTCCCTTTTTCATCCTGCAAAAAATACAGCAAAACATAGAATGATTGATTGATTGTTGGTTGCTTTACGACACATTAGCACAAAAAGACTATATCGCGGCGTGAGCTAATTAGATTATTTTTACAATTTAAGGCATATTTTAAAAATAAGACAAAAAGTCCTCTAATATATATAGTATACATAGTTTGTTGTCATTTGACTTGCAGTTTGTGCATTTGTGAATTTCTCTGAAGAGTTTTGTGAGACATTTTCTTACTTTTTCATAGCAATTTCTTATAGAAATTCAATAAATAAAAGAAACATGCTACAGTGCATTTATTTGACTCCAGTAGGGAACCCTCGTTAGGTACAAGGTTACACCTTAAAATTGCCTCAGGTAACTTGAGTTAACTTTTAAGCAAGTGGTTTAATACAACAACAATCATCATAACAAATTTAAAAACATTTTTTAAAGGTCACATGAGGCATCAGGTAGCAAGGTTGCCTGCCAACTTAAAGTTTGTAGGTCAGATTTGACCATGTTGAACTTATAACTTCAACAGTTAAAATGCTGAATGTAAAACAGATTAAGGATTGAAGAATAAACTTGTTGTCAGTTCCAGATTGCAGAATACATAAGAAAATCTGCAATAAATTGGCAATCAGTTTAATCAGTATTTGTAATATCTCGTTGCTCAGTTTTTCTGTCTATGAAATGAATAATGACTAAAATTGAATAATTACTACTTTATAACAAACTCAAACAAATCTGTCAGGTTATTTGACTCTAAGTGTTAACTACCATATATGTACTTTAGTTTTAAATTCTAACATGCTGAAACTGATGACAACAAAGGGACATAATCTATAACCTATAAGCAGTATTTTGGTGTCAATCCTTTTAGTTAAAAACTTTTTTCCATGGCATTTTACTTGATATCTCATGAATATCCTTCTTCAATCCAATCTATTTCAATCAGGAAAAAAGATTAGCAGAGCCACAGCAGAAAATTATCTGGGCCCTAAAACATTATTTGCAATTGTCAATAGTGCTTCTGTTTGTTTATCTTTTAAAAATTGTGGGAAGTTGCACCTCTTTTCCCCTGTCAAATCAGTACTTAGCAGAAAAACAAAGGATATGAGGTTTCCATCCATGACACAAAAACAGTACATGTACAGCAAAAACACAAAAAGCAAAGGAACAGTACTTTTATTGCTGTTCTCCATCTCAATAAGCCTAATTGTAATTACCTTAGCAGCGTAGTAATCCATTCCATACCCATCCATCATCTGTATATCTTTGATGTAATTGATTTCAGCTTTAACATGATGTACACCATGTAAATTAATGTAACAATTCAAAGCTTCATGCATCATTTCTGTAACTGTGGTCTCGTCCTTACACATGGTCTGTTAAAAATAAATATTTATTTAGTATAAAAACAAAGAGATGAGGAATGATTACCTATGAGATAACTATCTAAAATATTTCAAATAAAGTGGACGCAAGCAATTAAAGGCATCCACACGGCCCTCAACAATGAGAAAACACATACTGTATAGCCAACTATAAAAGGCCCATTCATAAAAATTATGAAACAATTTAGTTGAGAAAATTAATGGTATAATTCATAAAAAAACAATTAATGAAAAAATATGACAGACACTAAACTACAGGCTCTTGACTTTGGACATTCACATAAAGAATGTGGCGATTTAAACTAAGCTGGGACATTGGTGTAACAGCTCAACATAAGAACAATCTATAATCAAAAGCTCAGCATGATACAATTGCAGAAGTGGCCAAAGAAGCTATTTTTTTCAAAATTTTTTCTATTTGAAAACTAAGGATATACTGTGATATGTTTCGAACTGTTGAAAATACTAAAAAGTTTAGCATTAGATACTGTGTTGATTATAAAAAACAAGAGATAACCTATTGAATTTTTCTCTTATTATAAAGATATACATGCAAGAAGTATGTTAAACAAAATATTACCCAATATCCTATGCATTTTACCAGATAAATATGACAGCTAAGCAGTTTGTGACTTAAAATTGTAGTTACACAAAAATTACCTTAGGAAACAAAGCGTTATCTTTGAAGTAATCTTGGGCATTCTTGTCTTCTTGATAATCATCAAACTCAGCTGGAAATATAATAAATAACATTATAGCAGGTAAATAAGATTGAACAAACCTTAGTGTTAACAAGTTTATAACATCCCATGCTACACACTTATTCAAACAAGCACCATCTTTAAAGTAGTAATACATCAGACTTTAATTCTGGTAAACTAGAGGCTCTTATAAGAGCCTGTGGCACTCACCTTGGTCTATGTGCATACATGTATTAAACAAAGGACACAAATGGATTCATGACAAAATTGTGTTTTGATGATGGTGATGTGTTTGTAGATCTTACTTTACTGAACATTCTTGCTACTTACAATTTTCTCTTTTTGATTTAGTTACACAGAGGAAACTATTTTGTAAAAATTTACAAAAATTTATAAAATTAATGAAAATTGTTAAAAATTGACAATAAAGGGCAATAACTCTTTGAGGGGGTCAACTGACCATTTAGGTCATGTTTGACTTATTAGTAGATCTTACTTTGCTGAACATTATTGCTGTTGACAGTTTATCTCTATCTATACTTATATTCAAGATAATAACCAAAAACAGCAAAATTTCTTTAAAAATTACCAATTGTGGGGCAGAAACCCAACAACCCATTGTCCAATTCATCTGAAAATTTCAGAGCAGATAAATATTGACTAGATATAACATTTAACCCCCAACTCAGATTTGCTTTAAATGCTTTGGTTTCAGAGTTATAAGCCAAAATCTACATTTTACCCTATGTTCTATTTTTAGCCATGGCAGCCATCTTGGTTGGTTGGCCGGGTCACCTGACACCTTTTTTAAAATAGATACTCCAATAATGATTGTGGATAGCCTGTTTGGTAAAATTTGGTCTAGTAGTTTCAAAGGAGAATATTTTTGAAAAAGACAACAAAATTTACGAAAAATTGGTAAAAAATGACTATAAAGGGCAATAACTCCTTAAGGGGTCAACTGACCATTTTCATCATGTAGACTTATTTGTAGATTTAACTTTGCTGAACATTATTGCTGTTTAAAGTTTTATCTCTATTTTATAATAGTATTCAAGATAATAACCAAAAACGGCAAAATTGTTTACAGATTTCATTCCACTTTCGTTAATTATAAGCTTAACTTAAGAAGAAATCATCTTAAAATTAATGGTCATTCCCCTTCCTCTTATTTAATACCATATTTTTTGAGTTTTTAGTCCATCCAATGAAATCATCCTGCTATGATATCAATTTAGAACAAGGAAAAATCTTTTTACTTGTAAGTCAAAAACATTTCAGTAAAACTTACAATCAATTCACAGATTATTGCATACATTTATTGTTGTGATAGTTTACAAAAATGCAAGATTCATGAAAATCTCAATGCAGATATTTTTATCAGATATCAGAATGCAAGTTGTTTTCATTGAGATACATACCCAATTGCATTAGTCTCGATAATCAAAACCCTGAAATTACTATATATATTATAACAAATCTTCCATTGGACTTTACCTTGTAAACTTATAAGAGCAGAAAGATGAACAGCCTGATCTATAGACAATGGAATTTTTCCATCTACAATATCATGAAGTAAACTTTACCTTGTAAACTAAGAGCTGAGAGACGAACAGCCTGATCTACAGACAATGGAATTCTTCCATCGACAATATCATTCTTCAGTTGGAGGAAATATTGAAATCTACAATGTAAAAATGAACAAAGACTTTTAATACTATTGTTCTCATAATAACATGAATGATATTTTTGGGGACCTTTATAGCTTGTTGATTTATGAAGCAAAGGCTCCGTGTTGAAGCTGTACTTTGACCTATAATGGTTCTTTCTCAAATTGTGACTTGGAAGGAGTTGTCTCACCTTGTAAACTAAGAGCTGGTGTGAGAGAAAGCCTGTGATTCAGTGGTTGTTGTGTGTTGCTGTGGTACATATTTGTTTTTCATTCTTTTTTGTACTTTAATTAGGCTGTTAGGTTTCTAGTTTGAATTGTTTTACATTTGTAATTTCAGGGCCTTTTAAGGCTGACTATGCTGTATGGGCTTTGCTCATTGTCGAAGGCTGTACATTGACCTATAGCTGTTAATTTATGTGTCATTTGGTCTCTTGTGGTGAGTTGTCTCATTGGCAATCACACCACATCTTCTTTGTTATATAGCATTAAACAATTTCAATTTTATTTTTGGCCTTAAATATATAAATTCTTATTTTGATTACCTTGCTACTTCATCTGCCAGTTTATGAGCTCCAGGTATATAAAACATAACTCCAAAATATAACCTGGGTGAATTGGAGGCTTGGGCATGTTTGTCCAACTGTTTCTTCAGAGGTTTATCCAATTCTATCCAGTGAAACTGTAATTTTTTAGTCACATAGCGTAATCCAAAATACTGAGTCTGTAAAAAAAATAAATGATTTTAAGAAGGAAGATATCATGACAATTTGATATCTTGTTTATCAATGCCCTTTAGTGTATTCATTGATAGTAACATAATAACTAATATGTATTAATTCTAAGAAAAGTAAGAGAGTTGCATGTCACTTTCAGATGAAAACAGCAACAAAAGTGTTGTTCCTTTGTATTTGTAATTTTTCATATATATGTAGTGATTTTGATTTCAAGAATTGATTCACTATTATCATTATGCTTTATTTTTCTTATGATAATGTAAAATTCAAGACAATTCTGCAAATGTTTAGCTAAAAACAGAAAAGATTGCATACGGCCATTTAAATTTTTAAAGTAAACATCACAGATATCAAAATAAAAAATGTATTTCAACAATTTGTAAATCAGGGCAACAAAATTAAAGGAAGCATTAATTTTTACTGTTGAATTTTTTAAAAATTAATAACAATTTTCAAGGTCTTTGTTCTTTGTCAAATATGCTTTAAATTTTCTATACAAATAATTCAGAAATGACATCTTTATCATGTTTATTGTGAAAAAATTATTTTAAAAATCTTGAATAACAATCCATTTATACTTTTGTATACATTTGAATATAATTTTTTTGTTATTCATATTGCCAATCATGATAAAAACATAATGTACATTTGTCTTTTTAATCTCATCTATATTTACACATAAACTTCTTTGTCTGAATTATTTACAGATAAAGATACGATCAGATAATTCTGATAAGACAATCATGTTAGACAAATATGTGGTAAACATTTAAAACAGATATTTAAAACCAATCAAAGGTAAAAAAAAAATGTAACAAAGGTCTTTTGAAGTCATCTATAAAACAACAAACAAACGAGTCAATGACGAATAATAAAATTTGTCTTTTTTTACAAATGTTACATACATGTATATCATTGACCACGCATACATGTAATAAATTAAAAAAAACATGCAATAAAAAAAATAATAGATCTTTGTTACTGATTAGACGAAAAACAGCGTAATTCATCATAAAATCTGTTGTCACAATAACTTTTTATAACAAATATTTTGTATAGTATATATGTGTCAGAATTAAAAAAAAAAAAAGTTTGGTTACAAAAAAAATCTAAATATCTCTTCACCAAAGAATATTCAACAGAATGATACATTTAAATCTTTGTCATTTAGTTCATCCCCAAATTGTTTACATGGTGAAATTCCTACTCTACTAAATAGATATAGGAAGATGTGGTATAAATGCTGTTGAGACAACTCTCCATCCGAATAACAATTTATAAAAGTAAACCATTACACTAAATGTAATTTTTACAAAAGCTACACGCCCAGACTGAATAAAGACATAATATTTTCAGTCTTTTTACAAATAAACTCCATAAAAATCATGACCAAAGCAACTCTATATTATTGAGACAAGAAAACCTAACTTCGATATTTATTATATTTAACCATTTCCCCTGAAAGCAGGATGAAATTTTGCAAAGGTATATCTATGACCTTTATGAAACTACAAAATGTATATCATATGATTATCATGGAAAATATTTTCAATTTGTAATGATATTTTTTACTAAACATGCTAAAGATTCATTAGTTTGGATTTAGACAAATTAGTTACGATATTTTTATTCAAACCTAAATAAAAGTGGTATCTTGAAATGTTTATTCACTATCGCATGTAGTTGCCATTTGATTTTATTTTGTTACATAAATTGATAAAAAGTAGCTAATATAAAAGTGTGCCGCAAGATTTCAAAAGAAACATAAATAAATACTGAAAGTTTTATTCATACATTTTGTACATGTATTTGATTAATGGGTTGCTGTCTCTTGATGTTTACAACTGGGGTCAAAATCTCCTTTAATTCTATTAAACGGCACAAATCGTTATCATAAAAAGAAAATGATAAAAGATCCATTTACCTCCTCAAGTTCAATCCTTTGAGCTATACTGTCCAAACACTGTTGACCTGTACTCTCTGAGGTAAGTGTACACTCTAAATAGGAATTGTCCAGCATATGTACACCAACAACCAACGCATTCTTTGATGATATTTCATAACGTCTTGTTCTTTTAAATTTTATTCCAAACGGCATAATTTTAAGTAATCATTAGTTCTTGTCTTCAGAATAATATCTGAATATAAAGCAAACAGGAAATAATGAGTAAATACAATGTATAAAAACTCCAATGTTTTATTAATAAAACAAACTCAAAGGTCATTAGGAATCATTTCCAAAGTCAAAATCTAAATACTAAGAAAACAAATATGTCATTGTGATAGACCAAGGAAGTAAACTCAGGAAAATGAAACAGATATATTGCCAGATCTGTTACAGTATTAATATATTGCAGCTAACAAAACCTTTACTAACCTCTGGTCCAGTGATTGACAGTACTTAATAAACTTCATCATCATTAAAATACAAGAATGTGCACTCTAAAATATCTTGCATGCTTTACTTATAAATGATTAAATTATAATGAAATATTTAATTAAAAATTGAAATGTATCGCAAACTCTAAAATAAATTGGCTGTCCCATCAAATTTTTATGGTCAAGGGTTGAAAATAATATTCCCTTGAGCTTGACAGTTGTTGAAATTAATCCTACATTTCATGAGTTAAAAATTTCATAGTCATATAACCATAGGTGTTCGAATTCAAGCGCTATTATAATTTTATTTCGTTTTTCTATAGTTTATTTTGGAAAGTTGGGGTTACATTGATCAGGGCCTAATCTAGAATTTTGGTGAGGGAGAAATGACTTCTCCTTTCATAAGACAGTAGGAATAAGTGAAATTCCATTATTGTTTAGGTTGTGTAGTGTTTTCATGCTTATCACTAAAGGAAATTGTTTTATATAGGCAATAAAAAATATAATTGGAGTGATATTATATCATATATGATATTGTACAAAATGTGTATACTGAAATTTTAAAAATAAATAAGTTTAGACAATATTGTTCCTATTTATCATGTTTATCTGTTCATATCAGTTGTATGGTCAATTTGAATTTAAGGTTTAGTTTCTCCACAAAATTTCAAGAATTCCAAAGTGCCCACTAGCAATGACTAGATTTTTTTTCTATCTAATAACCCTATAGAGTTTTGTCCCTGGCTTAGTATATTTCTAGAATATTGATTGGATTATATTATTTGGATAACGCACATCCTTACAAAACTCATAGCCCCTCGGCATTGCCATCCCATATAATACCTGGATGTTGCCATCCATTACCCCGGGAGATGTCATGTTAATTTTCCTTAGCTCAATGGCTGTTCCTTCTGACATATAGAATTCTGTATATTATTATGTCTGTAATTAAATAATGAATCAACTAACAATGTTATCTTATTTGGTCGATCATTTGCACTCATTTAAGTAAATGCATCACTTGGCTGCCACCTTGTTTATGAATGGGACTGCTGAACTACATGTAGCCATGTTGACCGTGATGTCACAACGTCTATGATGTAACTCTCACAACATTGAGCGCTAAATTCGACCCATTCCCATGATTCCAGTTTCTCTGTACTGAAAAAGTCTTATATTTGACAACCAATAGGGTTCTACCATACACCCCGTAAGAGATATGTCAAATTATGGCATAATACACCATATCGTTATTTGGAAATCTGCACTGGAAATTTGACCAAAAAATCTGCGCCTCTAGCAGGGCTCACGCTACCAGGCGACTTGGGCGAAGAAGTCGCCTTCCCGACCGTCACTTCGCTTTCCCCGACCCCCAATAGCGAAAACAAGTCGCCCTGTTCTTGACGATAGTCGCTTTCAGTCGCTTCCGTCATCTGACATTTTCAACTTTTACTAAGTTGATGAAACATCAATTTTTTACTGATAATTAAAGAAATTCAGACATAAACGATTCATTATCTTTAGAAAAGAGGTTGAAGCATTGTCTTCGCAGTGTGTAGCAGGTTATTTGATAAAAATACAACTTTTTATCACTTCGTGCATTTTCGCAAGTTCCGGTGCTTGTTACTCGAAAACGTACATCAACCTAAATTTCGGCGGCAAAATAAGTTTGTTGCTTCATTTAAATGTGATAAAAGTTGCCTCCAGTAAATGTTTAATCCATTTATTGCATTAAAACCGTCATGTTCCTTTCCAAATAACTTGTCAAACATCGTTTATTTTTGTAAATTTTCTTGCATTCGTCCGCCATTGACCGATTTCTAAACTATGGATCTGAACCGGACCAGCTATGACCGAAATCCGTACTTTTACAATAATTACTACGGACGCACGGATGGAACAGCTGACAGAAGAATATTGATCCCAAAGGGAAAAATTACGCATTCCACACTCATTAAGAGACTTTTGGTTACATCTAATTGATTGGTGTATATAAGTCCCTATATTTTTTATGGATTGTTTCAAACTATTGATTAAAGTTGCTTAACTCTGAGACTATTCTACTAATATCAATATATTATGGCCCAGCTTAATAACTTTTATATTTTTTTATGAGAAACACTGAATTTCATACACAAGATAATTTTTAATTAAATTGTAATTGATATATTATAATTTCTTTACATTTTTTAAAATAATTTTTTTTTTTAGTGCTAGATATTTAGTTGGTAGTTTCTCACAAGAACCTTAGTAAAACTTAAACAACTTTTAATTTCAAATGTTACTTTAATTGTAATTTTTTACTCATGAATTGAACAACATAAAAAGAACATTATTTACATATGGCCCTTTATACTATTGTAAAATGCAAACATTGTAGCGCACCGCGCGAATGAGCACTTCTCTTTCAAATCTCACCACTTCTCCCTATCAGTTTCAAAAGAGAAGTCACTTCTCCCTATAATTCTGAAGTAGTGTGAGCCCTGCTCTAGAACTTTCGACATCATACATGTCATACAACAATCACTTTCTATTAATGTGGCTTCAGATATTTTGAATTGTGACGTAAAAATTTTACGGGAACCTTTTTGTTGTCTTTAATTAATGATGGACATCTGACAAATAGCGTTATTAAGGTGAAATTGAATGGATTAATGATGATTAAAATACAATGTCTGTCAATGAGGGAAAAATCAAAGTTGTGTGTGTCATAATCCCTTATGAAATACATTCTATTTGATTGACAATTGATTTGATAACCTGAATAGAAGAAAAAGCCTCATAGTGTGAAAAAATAAGAAATTTGGTTTGTTACATGTCTAAGTAAAAGTAAGTTATGCTATTATAACTCAGTAACTGCATACAAATTTTACCAAGACCTTCGTGTTTTACTTTTCGTTTCTAAGAGTAAAATAAACAGCTTACCTATGTTCACTTAGCTGTGCAATAGATGTATTTTTAAATAACGCATCTTTTATAATAAATAACTAAATGATCGAATGCAAATTAGTGTATCATTGATGCAGGTGTGCCCAGGTAGAAAAATTTGTCAACATTTCAAAATGTCGTAAATCGTGTCGTGCCACGGATGTCGTAATATCGATGTTACCAAATTATTGAATTATGCTAAAATAAAAAATATTTAAAACAAGGAAAAAATGTTAAAATTATAGTTTATAGTATAAAGTATGAAGATAATTTTCAAATGACTTCGATATTTTACGATAATGTATTTTTGGCATATTTGCGCACGCGCACTTAATTAATGAGGGAAATTTGAAAATATAAACAGCAACTTGTTGAGTACCTAGGTATAATTTGAAAGGTTTCCACCCATTTTTTATTCTTTTACATTACCAAAAATAACCCTATTCTATCCTTTTCATTTAACATTAATCGAACGAAATAATTATGAATAAAGATTAAAGTGAAATAGAAATTAGAATAGAATATAATTTTTATTTCCCAAAATTAAATTTGAAATAATTTACAAGAGAAGAAGGACACATAATTGGCATAATTTGCCATAAACTGACAAAGGCTTAACTTGGCATGCTTAAGTGCTATAATCATGATGAAGGACATACAAATTATCTGTTGCAAATGATAGTTATACATGTTATACCTACATGTAGCTACCCAAGTCTACCTAAGGCGAAGTGTATCCAAACGCAGGAGATCAGCTTGCTCCTCTATATTTGGCTCTATTTCACTGTCACTATCACTGTTGATTACTGTGCTACCTCCGATCGTGAAGTTGTAATCTACTGTGTAGTCATAAATCATAGGATGTTCTTTCCAATACCGTAGTCTAAAATCGGTCATCTTGTTGGTTCGTTCTGTATTTGTGTTTGAACTCAACACACGGGGAAACTACGCATTGACGTCACTACGCTACTTCCAGCATAGAAAATTAGTGCAGAATACGTTTTTTCTACTCTTTTGAATAAAGAAACATGTCTTTTCATGTTTTCATTGTTGTTCTCAAGTATTGCTCGAAAATGCCATTTTTGTAATGACCGTTTCAATCCCTACTTCCGAATGTCTAGAACTTAACAAAATCCCACTTCTGGCCTCCATTGCTTTGTGTACATTCCATATAGCGTCATCAATCTTGTGGCAGGCAATACAGGTCAAGCTAGTCCGAGATTACTCTGACGTCCAACGGCTGTTTTGACACACAAGCTGGGGCCGTGGGAAGTCAGAGCTCGTCCCATATCAAAAAGTGGATATTTGCCCACCCAAAATAGATGCGCTGTTTTGTCGCTTCAGGTGCCGATTGAGGGCCTTGGAATTATATAATTAAACTTACATTAATGAAGAGATAAATGAAAAATGAACAGATTGATGCCCGATTTATATAATTCCAAGGCCCTCATTTGGCACCTGAAGCGATGAAGCAGCGCATCTATTTTGGGTGGGCAAATATCCACTTTTTGATATGGGAGGAGTTCTGACGTCCCACAGCCCTCAGCTTGTCTGGCAAAACAGCTGTTGGACGTCAGAGTAATCTCGGACTAAGGTCAGGCAAATCCTATTTTTAGGAATTTCAAAATGACATGCTCCTTTCGTCTTTCGTGATTTTCCCGCGAAAAAAGCCCAACCAAAATGAAAGGAAAACTATATGAAAAAACGATGTCCATGCCATAATTTTGTACAGGAATATAGAGTAGGTTAATCATGTTAATAAAAAACAATTTACATATATTTTTCATAGAAAAAAAAAATTATTCATTATAAAAAGATAGATATTCTGACCATCATGACTGTAGGTAAATATTCATACAAAATTCCATTGATGTAGAAAGGGATGGCAAAAAATGAGGTTTCCTGTTGAATAAAACCCCAAATTATTGCAAACTATTTTAAAGCAATATCCCACAAACAAAAACGTTATTGCCGTAGACTGAAAAATCACCTAATTGACAATAGAGCAATTTGATTGGATAGATCGATTTTACACATCACATGATTTTGACGCCATTGGAATTTGAATAAAAACAAAACAAGGTCAGTAACCAGGGTTTTATTGTTAATTTTGATTTTGTCATTACAGGGGGGAGCTTGTACCCACATACGCCATGAGTTGGGTTCAGGATGAATGGAAGGAGGGTTTGCCTTATAAGGCATTGCAAAAAGTCAATCAACTTGAACAACAGTTTGAACGCTTGAAGAAAGAAAGAGATCAAAAGCAGTTTCAGCTTGAAAGCTTAGAACAGGTATGTTAAACATAAAGATAAACATAAGCTAAGTTGTATAATTTCCAATGAGACAACTGTCGATGAGAGTTATAATTTTCCACTCTCTGAAAAGTTGTTGAATAAATGTTAAATTCTTAATACATGTACATGAAAAGGATTGCAGGAACTACTATAAACATTGGTTTTTTTCACATTTACACACTATAGCTTAAAAAATGTAAAAGCAAAGACTAACAGAACATTATCATAGTACAGATAACCCAAAGTTGTAAACACACAAAATGTGATTGGGTTAAACCAGCTTTATTTCAAGCTTTAAACCATGTAATAAAAATTAATGACTACTCCTGAACAAAATAAAATGAATAAATTTGATAAAATTAAAATGCAATATATCAGACAACTTTATCTTTTATTAAAAAGATCTTACCAGTAAACACACCCCAAAAAAATGTTCTTCACATTTTGTGCCTATATTAAAAACCTACAGAACAACTATGACAAATAAAGCTTCTTCAATGTTCCGTGTAATATCTTATTTTGCAGCACATTGATTATTTTCAAAAACTTGTTTGCAATAAAAGAGAAACTTATGGTCATTTGTAGTTGAGTTTAAATGTTTTCTATGATAATTTAAAAAATAATGCCGAAAGTTTGTATTTATATGTTTTACCTCTCACTGTTCCTGGGATATTACTTTTCTTTTATTATCTGTGCAATGGTTGACCACAAATTTTAGTTTTCAATTACATGTTAAATAAAAAAAATTATAGGTTCGAATGCTGTATTTGTTTAGATAAATGGATCAACAGTAATGTTTTTTACTGAAATGTTTTCATTTTACTTTTCTACTGTCTCATGACAATTTGAACACTGATTATTTTCATAACTTAAAGACATTGGGTATTAAATAACAAGGTTTAATCTATTGTTTGTATTTCAGGCTCTTCAAATTCAGAAAAGAAAAGTAGATGAAGAGAAAAATCAGTATTCAGGACTCAAAAGAGAAAATCAGAATTTATCTGAGACATGTCAGGAAATAGAGAAAAAGAGAGAGAAGTTAGCTCATGATTTGACACAGAAAGAGAACCAGTTGTCTTGTCTGGATGGGAAACTGTCTCATACAAAGTCACAGTTAGATGCTGAAACTAAAAAAGTACTTGAATATATTTTACTGGAATTCTCTGTTTGATAATATCAATTTTTAATAATAGTTAAAACAAAAAAAACAAAGAAAATAAAAATAAAATAAAACAAAGAATGGAGATTGAAGGAACATGTGACTTATTATGTTATTTTTTTTTTTTAATAAAAATTATTTACCGGTAATCATGTTAGTGATTATGCTCATGGGGCAGTATCACAAATAAATATATTCTAAAACAGAAATATATTTATGATGGACATAAAATGAGAAAATGATATCTGGTGGGGGTGGGGGCAATAATCTTGAGTGGAAGAAAGACCTGTACACTGTATCACAACAATCCATAAAATATTACATGAACTCACAATGTTTAGAAAACTTTAGGTTCATGGCAAAAAAACCCAACCTTTTCACAAAAAATGAAAGAAAGTACAAAACAACACAATCTAATTAAAAACCGATCTCTCATCGCTCCCGTTTTCTGATATGTCACGTGGGAGATCTAACGAAACCTGCATCGAGGTCACATGTGAGTGAACTAGAAGTTGTGAATTTATAATGATATGCAAATGAGTTGACGACCTATTAATAAGCCAATTAAAAAAGTTTATGAAATATTTTGACTGGCGATTTCGTCGTAAATAAAATGAGTTACATCCCTTTACCTTACGATAAACTTTCAAGATCGTGGAAGACTCAATTTCATTGGTCGAAAAAGACACACCTACGAGGTCACTCACATGTGACCTCAAAGCGGGTTTCGTTAGATCTCCCACGCGACATATCAGAAACAGGAGCGATGAGAGATCAGTTATTAATTAGATTGAAAACAACATCACATGTCCTTTAAAGGTTTTCAACAAACATAAAAAGTTTGTGTAAAAGCGTCAGGGTAGAACTTTTTGTACTAAAATTTTATGTATTAATGATGTTTTCTCAGTCAGCACAGACACAGACAGAGTTGGAGAAGATACAGAGAGATCACCAAGAGACAGAAAAGAAACTAGAGAAGTTAACTAGTGACCACAATAAGTTACAGGAGTACAGTAACCAACAAAGGGCACAGATAGATCAGCAGACAGACAAAATTAAACACCTGGAAAATGACTTGAAAAAAATAGCAGATAGTGCTTGCAGTGTATCTACTTCAGGTAAACAGGTCAACTGTATATAGTACAACTGAAGCAAATTTAGCTTTTTTTCAATCATCAGGTTAAGCATGTTAAGGGTCAACTGTAGGCCATTTGTTTTTTTACCGATATCAGATTAAACATGTTAAACTATACCAGTCAGGGGTACTACTTGTACAAGTAATCTTTATTTATTTTAAGAAGTAAATCAAATATACTTATATAAGTTAATTATAATGTTTAAATGATCTCCCCTAAATTTTCTAAACAAATGTACTTGTATGGTTGAAGGGCACTAGGAATCCCCAATTATGTACGTTGCTTTCCAGTGACCATGAAAGCTATCTCATGTTATCAGTTTATAAATATTTTAGTAGAAAGAGCAGGTACATGTACATGGAAAAGGCCTTCACATATTCATGATATTAAGACATTTAATTTCCAGGTGTAAACAGTGGGTCTGATTCAGGACTTCAAGAAAAACTGCAGCAGATAAATGTATTACGAGAAAGAGATGCTCAAGAACTGAAGCAACTAAAGGAAGAGTACAATAATCTAGAAAAGAAGGTAAATAAGATCTATGATTCAGATAGCAGCTAATCATGAAAGACATTTAGTCCATTAGGTCCGTGTACACAGTTATCCTCCTTTGATTTTCGTTGTCCACGAATGTAATCCCTAGTGGGGACAGTGTGTTGCTTGGCTGCCAATTTTTTTAGTACCTCTTTGAAATGTATTCCTTCATGTTGTATGCCTCAAATAGCAAGTGGAGGGATGAAATTACACTAAAAAAATTTAGGTCAGGAATTTTAAAGTAAAGCAGTGGGTTGGTCCAGCTGAAAAAGATTTAAAATTAGCACTTCAGAAGCTGTCGAAAGATTTCAAGACCCCCTTAACATAGAATTGCCCATATTTTGAGTTAAGAGCCGATGAAGTTTTCTATAATTTTGATATAATTTGTCCCAAAAGTAGTACAACACACTGTAAAAATATTATTGAGAAAACGCAGGTGGGATTTTTTAGTTACATTTATTGTCTAAAAGAAATGCACTACGAAATAACTGTGTACTTGGACCATTTTACATAGCACCAATTGGATATTTAGTCACATCAATATTTTGCATTGTAGTGTTTGGAAAAAAATTCCATTTTCCACCTATCTTGAAGGAAATACACATAAAATAGCACATGTGTAAAAAATAATTTACTCCTGTTAGGATTTAGTTAAATTTGAAATGTACTAATACTGATAGAATAAATTTGTTTTTCAGAATATCAATCATTATAGTATAACTAATCGCCGTATTTGAATATCAAAAATAAGACAACGCGTGACCGAACTACGCATGGATTAAACGAGTGCGCAGCACGAGTTTAATCCATAGCGGCGTTCGGTCACAAGTTGTCTTATTTTTGATATTCAAATACGGCGATTAGTTATTCTTTTTATTACATTGGCAAATGGCTTTTTTTAATGAAATTAATGTAGAAAATGTAAGGAACTATATCTTTTTCCTACGCATTGACAATTTGTTTTGATCCGACGTTATCGACGTCTTGACAACGCCTATTGTTGTATGACGTCAGAGAGTGAAATAACCACGTTTATTTCACATGTGAAATTATCGGTTTTTATCTAACTGGGAAATCAATGTAATTCATTGCAACCAATGTAATAATGGAAAATAATATATTTATTTTTTTGCCAACAGACAGCACAGGAGATTGAGAGATACCAGACAGAGTTGGCCAAATTGAAATCAGAATCTTCAGATCAGCTGATCAAGATAGACAACTTGAATGCAGCTAATACTAAAAAAGAACAAAGCAGCTTCCCAGGTCATGGAACTGCTACACAAAGCATGGTTCAGAATAGGAACCATGTTGATAATGATCCATTTGGATTTGGTATTGGGAGTACAGGCAATAATAGAAATAAGACGAAAGATAATGATGCCTCAGGGTTTGGGCTTGGATTTGGAAACACGTCAGCCCCCAGAAATAGATTTGGACAAGGAAATAACCAGAATTCAGGTCCTCCTGGTTTTGGTAGTACAAATGGTACAGATATAAAACATGGACATTTTCATCTTAAATTGTAAAAATTGTGAAGATATATGTTTAGATAAAGACTGTCATTTGAAGGTCTCTTTTTAAAGCCAGCTTCAAGTCATTCAGAATTTGATGATTTTTTGGACATTTACTTTTTTAGTGACTTAGTTTCTGAACTTGAAGGCTGTGCGGCATGACATTTCCTTTTTTTCCCTATCTTAATTATCTTAGTTATGGCTAGCAAGTTAACAATAAAATTTAAAGTAGGAGTAAAAAAGGCAAAGCAGAATTTTTTCATAGATAAATAAAAAATGTTGGAATCATAATTTAATTTATAGGGTATCAAATGACTTTTATATATAACTTCAGACTACCAAAAATTGTTCTTATATACCATCTCCAATTTTTTTGTATTAATCCTTATCTGTATTCTTTCTTCCTTAGCAGGTTCAGAAACAAGCAGTTGGTCATCAGGAAACTGGCAGGATGGTTTGTCATCTGCAGCTTCAAAGCATATATCACAGTTGGAGACACAGGCTGATAGATTAAAGAAAGAGAAGGATCAAAAACAATTTCAGTTGGAAAGTTTAGAACAGGTATGTATTATAGAGAACGGTTAGAACCATTCCATATGGAAATTGATACCCACAATAATACATAAATCTACAGTATTTGCCATTTTGTATGTACATGTAAAACCATCCTGTCTACTTATTTTACCAGAATATGCAAGAGCATCAATAAACAATGATTATTTCATGTAATAAAAGGAACCTCAAAGATGATAATGACTATACTTTTATTACAGGCACTGGCCAACCAAAAGAAGAAAGTAGAAGAAGAGAAGAACTTAGGAGCCTCGCTACAAAGAGAGATACAGAATTTATCTGAATCATGTGAAGATGTAGAGAAGAAAAGACAGAAAATAGCACAAGAACTTCAGATTAAAGATAATAAGTTATCAATAGTGGAAGGACAGCTTAGTCATTCAAAAGCACAACTAGACACAGAGTTACAAAAGGTACGTCAAATGCATAATATATAATTATAGGTCATCCCTATGCCAATTTTGTGAAGGAGCTATCTAGTATTTATAGAGTCCATCAATTAATGTTCAGTTTTTATTTAATTATAACTTTTTTTTAACCTTCTTGGGATTTTATAAAATGTTGACAAAAGCGTGTCATGAACAAGAGAGAGCATCACAAGTAATTTCTTCTTTTTTGCAATTTACATACAGTCTTGGAAGTCAGGATTTATAAATGGATATACAGTTTTGATTTGGAGTTTCAAACAGTACCAGGTCATTTCATTTAGCTTAAAGGGGCACCAGCTGTCAAATTCATGGTCACCGATTTGACTCAAATTCTCATATTTGATTTATAACTATGTAAAACATTTATCCAAACTATCAAAAGTCTAGAATTAACAGTTTACAGAGCATGGGGTAGATAATATATAGGTTCGTTTCGTTTGTATTTTAGTCCAGACGCCATCTAATTAACTATCAATTTGACCTCAGATGACCATATAAGTGATGTAAACATAAATAGAGATATGAATAGATCAAACCAACACGTGCAGTTGGATTTTTATAGGTCTGTTTGATTTTATTTTATAGATTAAAAATAGATGTTTTTCATTGTTTTTAACCGTATAAGAATGAGTTTATGTGCATCGAATGAGTAATCAAATGATTTACCGTAGTTTCACTTTCATTGTTGACATTCTTTTTCTTTAAATAACCAGTACACGTACAATGCATGTGTTGTCAATTTCTAGGTAGGGGTTAAATTGAAGTTCACATGAATACGGATTTAAAAAGGTCGACTCATTCACTTGCAAGTGAATTACTAACTATCAATGTCTCTTAGCATAATTTGACAAAATTGAACCTTTTTGGCTGCAAAAAACGAATTGTTATTTCACTATTTCACTTTCATTATTGATTGAATAGAAAAAAATCAAACTTAATATTTATTATATATCTCGTAGCTAGTGCCCCTTTAATGTTTATCAAATATTCAAGTATTGAAGAAAAAAAATTCTGCAATGCTATCCAGTGGTGTTAAGATGCATTATTTATTGATTATCTACTAAAAATTCAGAAATTATTACCAGGTTTTTTATTAATGCGAATAATGCGACTGGGTGAGTATCGCAATTATAAGAACTTGCATTCTTATATCTGTTTCATAAGTATTAATGAAATTGAAACTCTTATTTTTGTCAATTTTTTAAAATAAAATAAAAAATGCACGCATAGTTTCTGAACTTACAGTGTTCTGAAGTTTTAGAATTGTATTCTCAAGATACAATCAATTTGATGTCCAGAGAAATTTTTTGAAATTGTGGGTTATATTGCCTCCAGCCAAAACAAAACATTTAATCTGATTTTTTGTTTTACAGACTGGTAAGCTACAGATAGAACTAGATAAAAGCCAGAGAGAACACCAGGATTACATGAGGAAGACTGAGCAGACTGCTGCAGAACAGAGTAAACTACAACAGAGAGCTCAGATGGCTCAGCAGGAATTACAACATACTCAGGAAGCTATCAGGTAAGTACTAGTTAAATGCCTAAAAGTCAGTAATATCTTGGTTGTTTTTCGGTCTGTTTGTTGATTCATCTGTCCCACTTCAGGTTTAAGGTTTTGGTCGAGGTAGTTTTTGGAGAAGTTGAAGTCTAATCAACGTTTAACTTAGTACACATGTTCCCTATGACATTCTCTCTCTAATCTTAATGACAAATTCGAGTTTGACCCCAATTTCACATTCCATTAAACATGTTAAACATAGAAAATGATAATGCAAGTAGGGCATTGGTGTACTATGGACACATTTTTGTTCTTTGTACAGCAAATATCATGAATATACACAAAGAGGATATTTTTAGTTGACTTGTATTGCTGTCTTTTATCTTTTAATAAACGTATTTATTTAAGAAAAAGCCATCTGAGTTGTTTCTTTATTTAAAGTCAAATGAAACCTCAAATTAAAAAAAAATATGCATATATGCTTTTTTATAACTAAATGGATAGTTTTCATTATACAACTCATGTACATATACTTTTTTCTGTGGATAATTCTTTAATTTGTCCACATTTAGAAGAAGTTTACTTATTTTTAATTGCTTGCTTCCAGGAAAATTAACGTGAAATTAAATCGTAGTGAATATGTATAACTTGGATCTTTCCTATCAAACTACATCAAGTAAATGAGAAAATCATGATATTAAATCGCTGCGAAGTTGACTATCTGGGGATAAACACGAAATAAAGTATCCACGAAAATAAGTTGGTTTACAGTATTTTATATATATAAAATTGCATTCTTAAATAAATAAATTTGGTGTATTTACTGTCTTCTGATTGGTTAAAAGAATTAGCTTTATTTTCAATGTTATCAATTATTATAGCGACACGCCCACTCTAATGTTGTGTACGTTGTTATTCGTATTAATATACATCTTTGAGCCTTATTTTTGATAAAATTTATTTATAATGAATGGCAATAATTTATTTTGAATTTATTGAACTATAAAATTAATTTTTGACTCTTCACATTTAACATAATCTGCTTCGCGGATTATTCAATGTGAAGAGTCAAAAATTAATTTTATGGTTCAATAAATTCAAAATAAATAACAGCCATTCATTAAATAAAATGATATATTTTTTAGTGCACTGAAAAAGTCGGAAGCAGATCACCAAAAGAAGTTGGAGTTAAAAACAGAAGAGCTAGAAAAATTAAAGGATGAACAGAAAAATATAAAAGATTCAATTACAGAGAAAGACAGAATGATGCAAGGTACTATAAAAGGAAATATTATTGTGTATATTTACCTCAAACCTAAAAATCATGAAAAAGGTAAAACATTGGTTGAAAGCCTACACTTATATTCAACACATAAAGAAATGCAGTGGTCAGTTCCATTTATTTCATTGAGAAAAGAAAATATGTTGTAAAATA
Organism: Mytilus edulis; assembly: GCA_019925275.1. Lineage (NCBI taxonomy): Eukaryota > Metazoa > Mollusca > Bivalvia > Mytilida > Mytilidae > Mytilus > Mytilus edulis. Next base: position 114,034,714 of record CM034350.1, on the reverse strand, counting down.
TATAACTTGAATTTAAGGGATTGAAATGGGTCTTAATTTTGACTTTGTATTCCTTGGTACACCAACATCTTTTACAGAAGCTAAAAAGGAAGATTTTCTAAATTTAAATTTTTTTAAAAAAATGAACAAATACAAGACATGAAAAACCAAAGTTGTTTCACTTTTAAACGTTAAGTTTCTTCAACATTTTTTTTATGATGAGCAATAATTGAAATTGATGTACATCTGACCTTTTTTTTTATTAGTTCAAGCAATTATTGTTATCAATACTACTGTGAATATTTCACGTTCTGCTTAAAATGCAGTGATAGAATAAGCCATTGAAATTTTTTTAACAGTTTCTTCCTTAGTATAAAAATTTGTTCCTAATTTGATTACAGAGGCTAAGAAAAACTGGCAGCAGACAGAACAAGGCTTGAAAGGAAACCTACAGGAGAGGGAAAATGAGGCAAAGACAGCTACAGAGAAAATGTTATCCATGGAAAAAGAGTATAAACAAATGCAGAATGAGTATCAAGGATTAAAGAACCAGATCAGTGATAACAAAGCTACAATAGATAAAAAGGAGAAAGAATTACAGAATGTTAATCATCAGTTAAACCAATGCCAGGAAGAGTTGAATACTCTACAGGGTAAACTCACAAAGAGTACAGAGGATTATCAGTGTCTCACGACAAAACATGATCAACTGCACTCTAGCCACCTGTCCATGACCAGTCAGATTCAGGACTTCAAGAAACTAGTGGAGAGTAAAGACCAGACCGTAAAGGAGATGCAGGGTAATATGGATAAACTAGAGAAAGAGAAGGAAGACAGAGAAAACGAACTGCAGACAGAGATCACCGACCTCCATCATAAACTTCAACAGGCTCATACAGCAACGGAAGAGAAAATCAAAGAAACAACTTCCCTAGAAATGCAGATACTTTCTGTTCAGATGCAGGCCGATAGCTGTACATACGATAGCTTGGAGAAAGTCAAACAGATGGAAACTGAAGTGAACCAGCTGAAAACAGACTTAGAAAAGAAGCAGGATGTACTTGTTTGTAAAGAAAAAGAATTGTCCGAGTTTGGTGAAAAGTTTAACGACATGAAAAAAGACCATGATGAAAAATGTCAACAAAATGGAAGTCTGCAAGAAAGTGTTGACTCCCTGACTGGTAAAGTTAGTGATTTGACTTCTCAAATTGATCAGATTAAGGAAGCATTGACACAGAAGGACAATGAATTGACAGAATTGAAGCAACAGGTGGCGACAGTTGAAGACAAGGCTTCACAAGATTTGCAGATCATGTCTACTGAGCTAGAAACAGTCAGATCGCAGGCCAAGGAGGTTTCTGATGAGAAGGAAAAGATTGCTGATTTACTCACACAGAAACAATCGCAGATAGACGAATTAGAAAAAGCAGTTTCTGAGTTAAGAAGCGAAAAAGATGACCTTCATCGCAAATCCATCCAGTTGACTGAATCATATGAGGATCTCACAGAACAAATACATACCAAGACTGCACAGTTAGAACAAGCAAATGATGCTGTATCTCAAACAAATTCACAACTGGAGATAAAGAAAGAAGAAGTTCTGCAATTACAGACAGAAGTTGATAGTCAAATTTCTAAGAAAGATGAGACTATTAAAGAAATGGAGAATCATGTTAAAGAACTAAAGGAAAAATTAGAATTGTCAGAAAATACTGTTGCTATTAAAGAAGATGAAATCAAATCCCTGAAGGAAGAGGTGATTGAATTGCAATCTCAGACTACCAGCTTTGGGAAACAGCTCCAGAGCCTTACTGAGGAAGCAAAAAGTCTGAAATCTCAAGTGGAAAATTTGACAGAAAAACTTGCCAATGCATCTGAAACTGTAGATGCCAAAAATTCTGAATTGGAATCGGTGATCAATGAACTGTCTCAAAGTAAAGAAGAAAGTGGGAACCTTGTTAAAGGACTGGAGGACAAAAATGGAGAAATTAATGAACAGCTAAAGACATTGTTAGAGGAAAAGGACAAGCTTTCAGAAATTGTAAGCTCAAAAGAGAAACAAATTGAAGACTTGGAGAAAAGAGACATTGAAGGAAAAACAGACATTGAAAAGATGATGAAAGATTGTTCAGTATTACAAGAAAAGAATGAGGCACTAAATACATCAGTGTCTGATTTGACAGCTAAACTTCAACAGGCAGATGAAACAGTAACCAGGATGACGAGTGAACTTCAGGAAAGCTGTAAACAGTTGGAAGAGGTCAACGGACAAGCAGCTGAAGAACATTTGTCCTTGAACAAGGAAGTCTCAGATCTGAAGCAGGAACTAGAGGATGAAAAAACCAGCAAAAATAAACTTGATGAAGTTCTAAGAATAAAAATGGATCATATTTTGTCATTGGAAAGTGAAGTGCAGGAGGCTAAAACTGAAAATGAAAATATCTCAATTCAGTGCAGTGAACTGACAGAAAAAGTGTCAGCTTTACACGAGGAATGTGACAAAGTGCATGAGCAGCTTCAACAAGCCAGTGATGCTTTAGAGTCAAAAACTAGTGAACTTCTGAAGCTGACAACTGAAATGGAGGATTTAGGTAGGGAATCTGGAGAATTGAATATGAAGCATAATAACGATAGAACAAATCTTAGTCAACAAATCACATGTCTAACAGAGGAGAGAGACAAACTACAGAATCTATTGGAATGTAAAGAGGAATCCTGCAAGGCTTTGGACAAGACTTTGTCAGAACTTAGAACAGAACATGAACAGTTAAATGAGAAAGCTGGAACTCTTCAGAGTGAACTGACTGATTTACAGCAAGTTCACAGCAATGGTCTGACTCACATGCAACAGGCAGAGGAAACTGTTAATCAGAAAAATCAGGAATTGTTGGACATGAAAAGCCATCTTGACA